>JAVFKX010000116.1:0-60899 GCA_033296515.1 Macrochelys suwanniensis | reverse complement strand
TGAAGCCCCAACCAATCACAAGCAAGAAAGCGGGCTGGGTTCAGCCAATCCCAGGAAAGAGCTGTTATGACCCCCAGCCAATCAGAGCAGTGAGGATGGAGTTGGTCCCACCCCTCTGGAGCCCCTCACTAGGGCGGTGGGGGGCTGGGCTCGGACTGGGGTGGGGAGGGGGGGCCAGGAACAGCCGGAGCACGGGGTTGCGGCCCTGGCCAGCTTGGCTAATAGCCGGCAGGTGGGCCTGTGGCTTCCGGCCTTCGCCCACGTCCAGTGGCAAGGAGTTCCGCAGGTTAACCACGCGCTTGGTTTACAACCGGCCGCCCGGCCGTGGCAGCGGGTGACCCCTGGCTCGCCGTGTGTCCTGCGAAGGGGGTGAAGAACACTCTCATTCACCTCTATTGCACGTGACCGAGGGCGACTGTAACGTTGACACACACACACACACACACACACACACACACACACAACGGCAGGAGGCAAGATTGGGACTGTAACGTTCTAACGTTTGCACTGGGGTAGACGGTGATTGTAACGTGATTGCAAGCCGGTAGATTGTGACTGTAACGTTACAGCGTTGTCCCCCCGCTATTGCAAAGGAATCGATTGTGACTGTAACTTTGTGTCCCCCCCCGTAACGTTACAGCATTGTCCCCCGCTATTGCAAGGGAATCGATTGCGACTGTAATGTTACAACGTTGTCCCCCGGTATTGCAAAGGAATCGATTGCGATTGTAACATTACAGTATTGTCCCCCGCTATTACAAGGGAATAGATTGTGACTGTAACTTTGTCCCCCTCCCCCCCATTACAAGGGAATCGATGGTGACTTGTTGTGATTGTAACTGTGTCCCTCCCCCACCATTGCAAGGGAATCGATTGTGACTGTCATGTTACAACCTTGTCCCCCGCTATTGCAAAGAAATCGATTGTGACTATAATCCCCCCCCCATTACCAGGGAATCGACGGTGACTGTAACGTTACATGGGTATTAACCCACGAAAGCTTATGCGGAAATAAATTTGTTAGTCTCTAAGGTGCTACAAGTTTTTCTTTCTTATTTCGTTTTGTAACGTTACAGCAACTTTGTCCCCCCCCCCCCATTGGCAAGGGTATCGACGGTCACCGTCATGTTACAACCGTGTCCCCCGCTATTGCAAAAGAATCGACTGTGACTATAACTTTGTCCCCCCGCCAACTATTGCAAAGAACTAGACTGCCTGTAACGTTACAACTACAGGCAGATGGGCTGTATATACGGTAACTCAGCACCCATCCATAATTATAACACAACCCCTTTTTAACAACACAACAACCCCCTCCCCGACACACACAGTCGCTCAGAGGACCCGGCAGGTCCCCGTCCCGGCGACACCACCCTACCCCGCCGCAGCGAGGCCCGCCAGTGAGGTTCAGACAGGAGCGAGCCGCGGGGTTGCGGCCCGCGGCCGCGGAGACTCTAATCACGTCTCATGCGCTCTCCGATCATCATGTGCTGCCCCCCGGCGGGGGAACAGGTAAGGATGTACCTCACTGACGATACCAAGCGCTCCCCGCCGCCGGGACCCGCCGCCCCGCCACGGCTGCGTAGCTCAGGGTGAGCGCCGCCATCCCACCCCGGGGGAGACCCCACCCCAGCTCCCGTCACTGCTCCTGCCCCCCCCCGCCCCGCGGGGCTTCGGTCGGAAACCCGGGTGGCAAAAGGCTGCGCACGACCGGCCCCGTTGTTTTCCTCCCACAATGCCCCGCGGCCGACATTTGCATATGCCGCAAGCCCGCGGCGACCGTAAGCCTCCGAAAAGAGGGGCATGCGGCTTTTGGTAACAGCGGTGTCCGGGCTGTGACCGTAGCTACCACAAAAGACAGGCAACAGGATTTGCAGGGAGAGAGAGAGAGTGTATGTGTGTTGTTGTTTCCGACCCCCCCTACCCCACTCTGGTCTTTGACCACGAATGGGTTTGCATCTTCCATGGGGCTCGGGAGCATGGCAGAGCCCCTGGCCCCTGCCTCTGGCCTCATTGTGGGTAGGGGGCGGGTCTGAGCCCCCTCACACTCATGTCACACAGGGGGCAGCGAGCCTGGCAGCAGCTGGGATAGCCTCAAGACCCCCCCGCCCCAGTATGAGCACTGGCCCTTTAACTGCAAGCGCTGGGGGGTTAACACGGACCGTGTTTCTCCCCACAGCTCGCTGGGCGTCAGAGTGACGGGCGGGGCCTCACACCCTCCCGCTGCACGACACTGTTAGTTAACATTGGCACGGGGCATTCATTGTACAGGGCACGGCCCAGACCCCCCCCCCCCCGACCGAGATCAGAGCCCCCTGACTGAGACCCCCCCCCGAGATCAGACCCCCCCTTACTGAGACCCCGTCACGCCGGGCGCTGCCCAGACCCCCCCCCCCCCCGAGATCAGACCCCCCGACTGAGACCCCATCACGCCGGGCGCTGCCCAGACCCCCCCCCCGAGATCAGACCCCCCCGACTGAGACCCCATCACGCCAGGCGCTGCCCAGACCGCCCCCCCCGCCCGCGAGATCAGATCTGGTGTTGGGGGCTGGATGAATGGGGGGGATGAGTGGGAGGGACAGAGATGCTTGAGGATGGATGGGGCTGGGAGAAGGGAGGGACAGACGGACGGGGGGGGGCGGATGGAGGGGTGTGTGGCTGCTGGGTGGTTTACCCGTAGGGGGGCATACTGGGGAGCCCCCGCGGCACCACTCGCTGATCAGCTCCCCTGAGGTGGGGACAATCCGTGGGTCTGAGCAGCCCCCCCCACACCCCGATCAGCCCATTCCCAGCTCCTGACCCCCCCAGGCTCTGCCCCGCCCCAGGAAACCCCCCCCACTCTGCTCCCCGGGGACTCTCACCACTAATGCAGAGGGACAGTGGGGAGGGGACAGTGGGGGGGGACCCCACAGCGCCCATGTGCGGGGTGTGTGGGGCTGGTATGGTGTTAAGGGCTGATCCATTCAACGCAGTCCTTAAGTTCCTGTTCTCAGCCCCATATAGTCAGTCAGCCTCCCAGCCCCTCACTCCCGCCCCCCTCGTGGGATCACCCCCAAAGCCCCTCGCCCTGTGAGTTCTGCCCCCCGGCCCACGGAACAGACCCCAGCTCTGGTTAGGAAAGCCAGCTTTATTCACGGGGGCTCCGGGGCACTGCCCCGGCCCCGGGGTGGGGGACAGGGGCAGAGGGGGAGCAGCTGGCAGAAACACAGGAATAATTCTTCTCCCTCGGGTAAGCCGCTCCTTAGGGGCTCCGCCCCACTGATCCTATCACTGCTGTGCAGTGGGGCTGAGGCACTGCCGAGTGCAGTACCTCCTGCTGCTGCTGGGGGGCGCTGCAGGGTCCTATGGGGCTGGCGCAGAGTGCAGTACCGCCTGCTGCCCCTGGGGGTCTCCTGGGGGGCACTGCAGGTTGCTATGGGGCAGGCGCAGGGTGCAGTACCGACCTGTTGCCCCTGGAAAGTCTCCTGGGGGGCACTGCAGGGTCCCATGGGGCTGACACAGGGTGCAGCACTACCTGCTGGCCCTGGGGGCACTGCAGGTTGCTATGGGGCAGGCGCAAGGGTGCAGTACCGCCTGTTGCCCCTGGAAGTCTCCTGAGGGGCACTGCAGGGTCCCATGGGGCTGACACAGGGTGCAGCACTACCTGCTGCCCCTGGGGGGCACTGCAGATTGTTATGGGGCTGACGCAGGGTGCAGTACCGCCTGTTGCCCCTGGGGGGGCGCTGCAGGGTCCCATGGGCTGACATAGGGTGCAGTACTGCCTGCTGACCCTGGGGGTCTCCTGGGGGGCAGTGCCGGTCCCATGGGGCTGACACATAGAGTACAGTACCGCCTGTTGCCCCTGGTAGTCTCCTGGGGGGCACTGCAGGTTGTTATGGGACTGATGCAGGGTGCAATACCGCCTGTTGTCCCTGGGGTGTCCTGGTGAAGGCCACTGCAAGCTCCTATGGGGCTAGTTTCAGCCCTGCCCCATGCAGCCACCCCACCCCCCGCTGCCGCCGTCCAGCTGCCGGGCCTGTGGGGCTGAGGAGCAGCGGCGGGCGCTGGCTAGCTCCCCGTCCGGCGGATCCGCCCCCCGGCTCAGTGCCCGTGGGGCCAGCGGACCAGCCCTCCCAGGGGGCCTGGCTCCGGATCACAGGGGCTTCCTCTTGAACCCGAAGACGGCCACGAAGAGCAGGATCTCGAGGGCAGCGGGCAGGGCGCTGGGGGCACAAGGGCAGGCGGGGTCAGTGCCAGGGGCAGGACGTTCCCGAGGGCCCCCCCCCCCGCCCTCCTTCGGGGGGCATCTACCTGCAGAAGGCCAGGATGTACCAGTAGGTGGCGCTCTCCCAGCGCTCCACGACGAAGAAGGAGAGGCAGACCGAGGCGCTGCCAGTGAGCGGCCAGTGCTGGGGGGGAGCCGTCAGGGAAATAACCCGTCGTGGAGAGGACAGGCCCTTTGCCCTCTAGGGGGCGCCAGCTCCCACCCGGCCCCAGGGCAGGGACTAGCCGGCTCAGGGGGGTGGGGAATGGGGCAGGGCCCTTTGCCCTCTATGGGGCGCCGGCTCCCACCCGGCCCCAGGGCGGGGACTGGCTGGCTCGGGGGTGGGGAATGGGGCCCGGAGCCTGTCCCCTCTAGGGGGCGCCGGCTCCCACCCGGCCCCAGGGCGGGGACTGGCTGGCTCAGGGGGGCGGGGAATGGGGCAGGGGTCTGTCCCCTCTATGGGGCGCTGGCTCCCCTCCGGCCCCCAGGGCGAGGGACTGGCTGGCTCAGGGGGGTGGGGAATGGGGCAGGGGTCTGTCCCCTCTATGGGGCGCTGGCTCCCCTCCGGCCCCAGGGCAGGGACTGGCTGGTTCAGGGGGGTGGGGAATGGGGCGGGGCCTGTCCCCTCCAGGGGGCGCCGGCTCCCATCCGGCCCCAGGGCGGGGACTGGCTGGCTCAGGGGGGTGGGGAATGGGGCGGGGCCTGTCCCCTCCAGGGGGCGCCGGCTCCCATCCGGCCCCAGGGCGGGGACAGGCTGGCTCAGGGGGGGCGGGGAATGGGGGCAGGGGCCTGTCCCCCTCTAGGGAAGGGGCTGCGGCTCCTGCAGGGGGCGCCACTGACCTGCAGAAGGCAAAGATCCACCAGTAGAGGCTGCTGTCCCAACTGGTCGAAGAGGAAGAAGAGGAGGGTCACGGCGGCTGGCGGCGTGGGCCCCGACGGCTGGGGTGGGAGCAGAGTCAGGGACCGACAACGGGGACCGATGTGGGGGGGGCCGGATGCAGCTGGGGCGGGGGGGGCTGCCCCGGTCCCCTCTCTCCCGGACCCACCCAGGCCCTGGTCTCTCCACTGTGGATGCCAACGGTGCTAACCGGGGTGATCTTTGGGGTCAGCCGAGTGACACCCCGTCTTTTCCATCCCCCGCCCCCCTGAGCCAGCCAGTCCCTGGGAGCCAGCGCCCCCTAGAGGGGACAGGCCCCTGCCCCATTCCCCACCCCCCTGAGCCAGTCAGTCCCCGCCCCCCTGAGCCAGCCAGTCCCCGCTCTGGGGCCGGGTGGGAGCTGGCGCCCCCTAGAGGGGACAGGCCCCTGCCCCATTCCCTGCCCCCCTGAGCCAGCCAGTCCTCGCCCTGGGGCCGGGTGGGAATCGGCGCCCCCTAGAGGGGACAGGCCCCTGCCCCATTCCCTGCCCCCCTGAGCCAGCCAGTCCTCGCCCTGGGGCCGGGTGGGAATCGGCGCCCCCTAGAGGGGACAGGCCCCTGCCCCATTCCCTGCCCCCCTGAGCCAGCCAGTCCCCACCCTGGGGCCAGATGGGAGACGGCACCCCCTAGAGGGGACAGGAACCCCTGCCCCATTCCCCGCCCCCCTGAGCCAGCCAGTCCCCGCCCTGGGGCCGGATGGGAGCCGGCGCCCCCTGGAGGGGACAGGCCCTGCCCCATTCCCCACCCCCCTTGAGCCAGCAAGTGCAGATCAGATGTGGCGCCCCCTGGGGACGACAGTCATTGTGCTGGGGGGGGTGGAAGGAGAACAGGCAGGTCCCCAGGGGATGCTGTAACACCATTCGGGGGGGGGGGGGGGTGAAGCGTTCGTCCCCCCCCCCCAGCAGGGCGGAAGGATACAGAGCAGACTCTGCGTGTTGTTGAACATGGACACCCCGGCGAGGAAGCCGGCCAGCTCCACGGCGAACAAGCCCAGCGTCACCGACAGGGCCACCACCAGCCTGGGGTCAGCGCCGGGAGACGCAGGGTTACACCGGCCCGGGCCAGGGCGGGCACCACCCCGCCAGGCCTGCCCCCCCGGGCCCAGGCCACTTCTGCCTGCCCTGGTCTCCCCCCACCCCCAGCCCCCTGCCTTCTCACGCCTCCCCCACCTCTCTGAGCCCATTTCCACCCCCTCTGCAGTCCCAGCATCCTCCCCCCCATGCTCTGCTGGGCCCATCTTCCTCCCACCTGTCCCCCTGCCACCCCCGGTGCCCCCCGTCCCCCTGCAGACCCCTCCCTGGCTCACTCACTCCACGTCCTGGTGCTGGTACTGCTGCTGGCTGTACTGCAGGGGCAGCGCGGCGCGGACGTTGTTGTCCTGGAAGACAGGGGGCAGCGAGATCAGGCGCTGCAGTGCCCCTGGGCGCGCCACTCAGAATCAGGGGGGCAGGGAAGATTCAGGGGAAAGGATGCCATCCTGACTCCCAGCCCGCCCCTGCTCTAACCACTAGCCCCCACTCCCCTCCCAGAGCCGGGGAGAGAACCCAGGAGTCCTGGCTCCCAGCCCCCCCTGCTCTAACCCACCAGCCCCCACTCCCCTCCCAGAGCCAGGAGAGAACCCAGGAGTCCTGGCTCCCAGCCCCACCAGCCCTCACTCCCCTCCTCCAGCCAGGGAGAGAACCCAGGAGTCCTGACTCCCAGCCTCCCCCTGCTTCTAACCCACCAGCCCCCACTCCCCTCCCAGAGCCGGGGAGAGAACCCAGGAGTCCTGACTCCCAGCCCGCCCCTGCTCTAACCACTAGCCCCCACTCCCCTCCAGAGCCGGGGAGAGAACCCAGGAGTCCTGACTCCCAGCCCGCCCCTGCTCTAACCCACCAGCCCCCACTCCCCTCCCAGAGCCGGGAGAGAACCCAGGAGTCCTGGCTCACAGCAACCGGTGCTCTAACCCACCAGCCCCCACTCCCCTCCCAGAGCCGGGATACAACCCAGGAGTCCTGGTTCCCAGTCCCCCCTGCTCTAACCCACCAGCCCCCACTCCTCTCCCAGAGCCGGGGAGAGAACCCAGGAGTCCTGGCTCCCAGCCCCACCAGCCCCCACTCCTCTCCCAGAGCCGGGGATACAACCCAGGAGTCCTGGCTCCCAGCCCCCGGTGCTCTAACCCACCAGCCCCCACTCCCCTAACAGAGGCAGGAGAGAACCCAGGAGTCCTGATCCACATTGTTGTTACCCACAACCCCTCTCTGATTCCTGCAGCCAGTATTCCCCACACCCTTCCTCTCGCCTCTGGAAAGTAACCATGTGTGTGAGGTGAGTGTGTGGCGGGGGGCATACAATGGGGGTCGGGTGACCAGATAGCAAGTATAAAAAATCAGGACAGGGGTGGGGGGTAATAGGTGACTATATAAGAAAAAGCCCCCAAAATCGGGACTGTCCCTATAAAATCGGGATATCTGGTCACCCTAGGTGGGGGACGGGAGGGGGCACAACGTGTGGGTGAGACGGAAGCATTGCTGCGTGAGGGGTGCGTGTTGGAGGATTGTGTACACTGTGTTAGGTGGTGAGTATGTTGGGAGATCTGCTGCACGGGTGTGCATGGGGTCGTGGCAGGCGGGTGTTGCCAGGACAGCTGTGCACGTTGTACGGGTGGCGCGTCATATGGATGGGCGTTGTATGGGTATGCGTCGTCGGGGCAGGCAGCCATCGTCGGGATGAGCATATGGTATGGGGATGTATTGTAGGAACGGGCGTTGTAAAGGTGGGTGTGATATGGCGGTGTGTGTTGTTGGCATGGTCGTCGTATGGGTGTGCGTTGTCGGGTGGGTGTCCGTTCCAGGCATCATACGGTTGTGCGTCATCAGGGTCAGTGTGTTGGGTGGGTGTACATCATAGGCGCGGGTATCATAAAGGTATGTGTCGTAGGGGTAGACATCTTGTACAGGTGTACGTCTTACGGGTGTACCTCCTTGGGGTGGGCGGGCAGGCATGCTGTACGGGTGTACCTCACGAGCATCATACGGGTGTGTATTAGGATGGGCGGGTGTTTCCAGGCGGAAGCGCTGTATGGGTGTGCATTGTCACGGTGTGCGGGCGGGTGTGCTATATGGGTGTACCTTGTGGGTGTCATACAGGTGTGTGTGGTTGTGGTGGATGGGTGGACATGCTGTATGGGTGGGCCCGATGTGCTGTCTAGGTATACGTTGTGAGCGTCACACGGACGGACGGGCATGCTGTCTGGGCATAGATCGTGGGCGTCATACAGGGTGGGCGTCGTTGGGGTGGACAGGCGGGCATGCTGTAGGGTGCAGATTGTGGGTGTCACACAGGGTGGGCGTCGTCGGGGTGGACAGGCAGGCATGCTGTAGGGTGCAGATTGTGGGTGTCACACAGGATGGGCGTCGTCGGGGTGGACAGGCGGGCATGCTGTAGGGTGCAGATTGTGGGTGTCACACAGGATGGGCGTCGTCGGGGTGGACAGGCGGGCATGCTGTGGGGTGCAGATTGTGGGTGTCACACAGGGTGGGCGTCGTCGGGGTGGGCAGGCGGGCATGCTGTGGGGTGCAGATTGTGGGTGTCACACAGGGTGGGCGTCGTCGGGGTGGGCAGGCGGGCATGCTGTGGGGTGCAGATTGTGGGTGTCACACAGGGTGGGCGTCGTCGGGGTGGACAGGCGGGCATGCTGTAGGGTGCAGATTGTGGGTGTCACACAGGGTGGGCGTCGTCGGGGTGGACAGGCGGGCATGCTGTAGGGTGCAGATTGTGGGTGTCACACAGGGTGGGCGTCGTCGGGGTCTCTTACCCGGGACCAGAAGATGGTGATGACGATGACGAGATGCGCCGTGAGGGTCAGGAAGCGGGCGGGCACCAGCCCGCTGACCAGCGGCATCGCCAGGTGCCCCCAGGCGGGCAGGGTCCTCTGGGCAGGGCCTGGCCGGGGGGAGTGGGGGAGAGCAAAGGCGTCAGGCTGGGGTGACCAAAGGCCCCCCCTTCCCCCTCCCTGGGGAGTCTCCCCCAGTGGAGCCCCCATCTCCCGTCGTCCCCACCGCAGCCCCCCATGGAACCCCCTAATCCCCATTGTCCCCCATACCCCCCCGCATTGCCGGCACCCCCATGGAGACTCCCTCCCCCATCACGGTGCCCCCCCCCTCGTGTAACCCTCCCGCCCCCATCCCTGCGCCCCTCTCATAGAGACTCCCCCTCCCCCAGCCCCGCACCCCCCCTCGGGGAACCCCCCCCTCCCGCATCCCTGTGACTGCCCCCATAGAGACTCCCCCTCCCCGTGGAACCCCAGCCCTGCAACCCCCCTCATGTGACCCCCCCTCCCCATCCCTCGCCCCCCCCGGGGAACCCCCCGCCCATATAGAGACTCCCCCTCCCCCAGCCCCCCATAGAGACTCCCCCTCCCCCATTCCCATGCCCCCCCCCCGTGGAACCCCAGCCCTGCAACCCCCCTCATGTGACCCCCCCTCCCCATCCTCGGGGAACCCCCCGCCCATATACAGACTCCCCCTCCCCCAGCCCCCTCATGTTACCTCCCCCACCCCCCAGAGACCCCCCCCATAGAGATTCCCCCTCCCCCAGCCCCCCGCCCCCCATAGAGACTCCCCCTCCCCCATTCCCATGCCCCCCCCCGTGGAACCCCAGCCCCGCGCCCCCCCTCATGTAACCCCCCCTCCCCATCCCTCGCCCCCCCCCCCGGGGAACCCCCCGCCCATATAGAGACTCCCCCTCCCCCAGCCCCCCGCCCCCCATAGAGACTCCCCCTCCCCCATTCCCATGCCCCCCCCCGTGGAACGCCAGCCCCGCGCCCCCCCTCATGTAACCCCCGCACCCCCCCGTGGAACCCCAGCCCCGCGCGCCCACCCCCGGCCGGGCTCGCGCGCGCTCTCCCGCTCTCGCGCTCTCTCAGGCTCCGCGACCCGGCCCTAGGCCCCGGCGTTGCCCCTGGCAACCGCCCAGCTGCTCCCGGCCCCGCCCCTCGCCGGACCGAGTCAGAGAGAGAGAGAGCGCGAGCGAGCGAGAGCGTGCGCTCGGAGGAGATATCGCGAGATCGGCGCGGCGCGGCGGGCGGTGGCGACGAGCCCCACGCCGCCATCTTGACTGAGGGCAGGAAGAAGGGCAGCGGCCCCTCCCCCCTGCGCTGAGCCCTCCCCCGGGGCCATATGGGACAAATAGGGACCCCACCTCCCCAGGACAATAGGGGACCCCCTCACCCAGGGCCATATGGGATATATAGGGGCTCCCCCTCCCCAGGGCAATATGGGGATCCCCTCGTCCAGGGCCATATGGGACATATAGGGATTCCCCCTCCCCAGGGCAATACAGGGACCCCCTCTTCCAGGGCCATATGGGACATATAGGCACTCTCGCTCCTCAGGGCAATATGGGAATCCCCTCATCCAGGGCCATATGGGACATATAGGGACTCCCCCTCCCCAGGGCAATAAGGGATCCCCTCCTCCAGGGCCATATGGGACATATAGGGATTCCCCCTCCCCAGGGCAATACAGGGACCCCCCTCTTCCAGGGCCATATGGGACATATAGGCACTCTCGCTCCTCAGGGCAATATGGGAATCCCCTCATCCAGGGCCATATGGGACATATAGGGACTCCCCCTCCCCAGGGCAATAAGGGATCCCCTCCTCCAGGGCCATATGGGATATATAGGGACTCCCCCTCCCCAGGGCAATACGGGGAACCCCTCCCCCAGGGCCATATAGGTCCCCCTCTCCTCCTAGGGCCATATGGTATCTATGAGGCTTAGAGGCTTCCAGTCTGCTGAGGGCAAATCCTGCACCCATGGCATCAAGGAACCTCCCCCCCCCGCCCCTCATCAGTCCCCTCTCCACATTTATGTCCAGCCCCTCTTAACTCCGGGCCCGTGCCCTCTCCTGACCTCACGCTGGGGGCAGAGAGGGGTGGGAGATCAGCCCTGGGCTCCCCCAGCCCCAAACTCCCCAGGTGGATGGGGTGGGGGAATGGATCTGGGGAGCTGGGCTGAGAACCAGGCATAGAGAGGAGCTCTCAGAGGGGTAGGGCATTGTCCTATGTGGGGGATGTAGCTCAGTGGTAGAGCGCATGCTTTGCATGTATGAGGTCCCGGGTTCACTCCCCGGCATCTCCAAGGGTTTTGTTATGGCAGGGCGGCAGCTGGAGCTGTTCCCCTGTGAGGCTGCAGCTCACGAGGGACTGAAAAAAAGATCCAGCTGCAATGGGCAAATTGATTTATACCCAGGTATACGCCAGTCAGCAACAGGTAAAGTGATTTATACCCAGATATCAGCCAATCAGCAATGAGTAAAGTCATTTATACCCAGGTATCTGCCAATCAGCAATGGGCAAAATGATTTATATCCAGGTGTCCGCCAATCAGCAAGGGGCAAAATGATTTATACCCAGGTATCAGCCAATCAGCAAGGAGTAAAGTGATTTATACCCCGGTATCAGCCAATCAGCAAGGAGTAAAGTGATTTATACCCCGGTATCAGCCAATCAGCAAGGAGTAAAGTGATTTTTACCCAGGTATCAGCCAATCAGCAATGAGTAAAGTGATTTATACCCAGGTATCTGCCAATCAGAAACAAGTAAAGTGAGATATACCAAGGTATCAACCAATCAGCAATGAGTAAAGTGATTTATACCCAGTATCTGTCAATCAGCAATGGGCAAAATGATTTATATCCAGGTGTCCGCCAATCAGCAAGGGGCAAAATGATTTAGTCGCAGGTATCCTCCCATCAGAAATAAGCAAAATTATTTATACCCAGGTATCCGCCAATCAGCAAGGAGCAAAATGATTTATACCCAGGTATCAGCCAATCAGCAAGGAGTAAAGTGATTTATACCCCGGTATCAGCCAATCAGCAAGGAGTAAAGTGATTTTTACCCAGGTATCAGCCAATCAGCAAGGAGTAAAGTGATTTATACCCAGGTATCTGCCAGCCAGCAACCAGTAAAGTGATTTATACCCACGTATCAGTCACTCAGCAATGGGCGAAATGATTTATATCCAGGTATCCACCAATCAGCAAGGAACAACATGATTTATACCCAGGTATCTGCCAATCAGCAATAGGCAAAATGATTTATACCCAAGTGTCCGCCAATCAGCAAGGAACAAAATGATTTATTCCCAGGTATCCTCCAATCAGCAAGAGGCAAAATGATTTATATGCAGGTATCCTTCCATCATCATCGGAGAAAACGATTTACACCCAGCAACGCTTCACTCAGCAAGGAGCAAAATGATTTACGCCTGGCTATGGTCCAATCAATGTACGAAGCAACATGATCAGTGAGCACTCCTCGCTGGCTGCGTTTGAAGAATGGGTGAGTCTTGAAACTACGGGTAGAGGGGGGAAATCTGGAAAAAATGTCTTTCTCGTCTAGTTTTGCTTTCATGAAGTAAACGTTAAGGAACAGAATCTCTCTATCTACCCCCACCCAAGCTGTCTATGCATCCCTCCGTTGACACACCCCCTCTATTTACCTAACTAGCTACCCCACCCCGAAATGTACCGGCTTCGAAAGCCAGAGCTCGGAGCTACAATACTTCCATTGCACCCACAAAGAACAGACTCTCCACAACAGGAGGGAGATATTTGGTATCATTCAGCTGCGATGGCCGAGTGGTTAAGGCGTTGGACTTGAAATCCAATGGGGTCTCCCCGCGCAGGTTCAAATCCTGCTCGCAGCGGTTCAGTGCTTTTTGTTTGGAGAGGCGACACCCGGAGATCTCGCTGGCTCGGGGCATTTTCAGGGGTGAAATGCCAGGCAGGGTGGTTGGCACTGCTGAATCCTGGAAAGGCAAATTCTGCGGCCATGGGAATGACCCCCAAATTCCTCAGAGGGGCTGGCGCGGGGATCCCCTGACGCTCGGAGACACAGGTCCTGGGTGGCCACCGTTCAGGAGCCACTCTCTGACCCAGGGCTGCTTCCACCCAACAAACCCGTCATTGACTTTCCAGCCAAAAACCCCCCACCTAGGGTGGCCCCGGCTTCAGTGGGATCCTGCCCCCAGGGCCGATCTGTGGACGTGAGCCCGGTGCCGGATCCCCGCAGAGTGGCCTCCCCAGCCACGGCCGCCGACAGGCCGGGGCGGAGGTACCGCGGAGATGCTGAGTCGGCAGCCGCGGGCTGGAATGGGCCCCTGCGGGACCGAGTCGCTGGCATCGTCCAACCTCTAGCGAGACCCCCCTCAAGGCACAGAGAGCCAGAGGAGTTCTGATCCCTGCTGCCAGGGCCTGGGGGGCTGATCCCCCCCCACACCCACTTGAGCCACCGGCTTTGTCTACACGGGAAATTGACCGGCGCGGCGTCAGGAATTTAGGGCTTGCGGCAGAAGCTCTTCCCTTAGCCAGACGGCCCGACTGGCTGGAGGAATCCATGGACCTGCGCTGAAGTCCAGCAGCGGCGGTCGATAACCACTCCGCGTCCCCCTCACGGGGAAGAACAGAACTGCCTGCATTGTCCTTGGTGTGATCGCTGTGTTTGCAACGCGGCATTCAGCCCACGACTCCAATCCACTCTCATGCTTCAGGGCTGCAGCTGGTCTCCTGCCGGGGGGTCAGGAAGGATGGGCCCTCCCCGTCCATGCACAACTGGTCACATGTCTCAGCCCCTCCTGTTCTCTGCCAGTTTCATCTCCTGAGAGCTAAGATGCTTTGGTCTAACTAAAGTCAATCTAGGGGTAGCTGCGTGGAATTGACCGGCCTGGAGGTCAGAGTAAATGCTCTGATCGGCTCTTAAAATGTGATGGAACAATACTAACTAATCTTAATAAGATGCGGCTTTTCGGTGACGCCTCCAGGTGTCACCCTTTCCCTTCCATGGCACCGTCTGTCCTACCGATACAACCCGCAGTTGGGAATTAACATTGGACTGACGGCCTCGTGCTACCCCAGCTCCCCCCTCTCCCCCCACTCATGGGGCCCGGCCGCCCCAGCTCCCACCCCCAGCCACCAGATCCCCCTCCCCTCTGGGCAGCCCTCCCCCCCACCTAGGGCTCGGCCGCCCCAGATCCTCCATCCCCCCAAGCAGCCCTTCCCCGAGGCCCGGCTGCTCCTGATCTCCTCTCCCCCTGGTAGCCACCCCTTCCCCCAGCAGTGCTCCCCCAGGGTCCGGCTGTCCCAAATCCCCTCCCCTGGCCCCAGATCTCCCTCGCCCAGACAGCAGATCTCCAGGGAACCCCCTGGATCGGGGGGACGGGGATGCCAGCCCCAAAGTGAGCGGCTCCCCATGGAGGAGCCAGATCCCAGTGCCCTCTAAGGGAAAGCACCACCCCTACCCCCCATCCCAGCCCACCTCCCCTGCAGAGGCACTCACTGGGGGGTGGGCTGAGCTGCCGGGGCACCAGAGCTCGGTTCGGCGGGCACCCTGCCCGGGACGGCTGTAGAGAGGGAGAGAGAGTCACATCCGAGCAGGTCCCGTTACACCCTCCCCAACGATGGGTCCCGGTGGGCAGTTCTTCCATCAGAATAGCTCATAATTCCCGGGCCTTATTTATTTGCTGATCAGGGTTAATTAAAGCCACGGCTGTCCTTTAACCCCTTCCTATCCAGTGCAGGGTTTGGACACACGGGGATTCTGCTACCCATGGACACACGGCTTGGTGTTGGCTGGATGATTTCACTTGAGCCTCGCGCCTCCCTGCTCTAACCCACGAGACCCCGCTCCCTTCTCAGAGCTGGGGAGAGAACCCAGGAGTCCTGGCTCCCAGCCCGCCATGCTGTAACGATGCTACCTTTGGTGGGACACTTCTGAAAACATCAATTCAGGACAAATTGCTCAGAGCAGGGCAGTTACAGTCCTTTGCACACCAAGGCAAACCAAACCAGCCAAACAGAGAAGACTTCGGTTTTACCCCACTGGCCATCTAGAAGTCACACAAGCAATTCCCTCAGACACTCCAGTTTCCCAGTATCACCACCAGTGCCACTCGTTATGGGGACGACTGGTTACGAAAACCAATGCCCCAGTAAAAGAGAAAAGATCCTCCCGATCCCAATGGACCAAGCTCCCAGACCCAAGTCAATATACAAGTTAGATCTTACCCACAAATCACGCTGGTGCCAATCCTTCTGAATCTAAAATCTCAAGGTTTATTCATAAAAGGAAAAAGATATAGATGAGAGCTAGAATTGGTTCAATGGAATCAATTACATAGAGTAATAGCAAAGTTCTTGGTTCAGGTTTGTCGCGGTGATGGCATAAACTCAAGTCTCTGGCGTACATCCCCAGCTGGGATGGGTCATTCCGTCCTTTGTTCAGAGCTTCAGTTTGTAGCAAAGTCCCTCCAGAGGCAAGAAGCAGGATTGAAGACAAGATGGAGGAGCTGCAGCAGCCTTCTATATTCTCTGCCCGTGGAAGGACACCCCTTTGTTCTTACTGTGGAAAATCACAGCCGCAAGATGGAGTCTGGAGTCACATGGGCAAGTCACATGGCCATGCACGACTCGGTTTGCAGGCCGACGCCATTGTTTCCATGTTAGTTTGACCGTTCCCAGGAAAGCTCAGTTCTGGACTGGCGTCTCCCAAAGTCCATTGTCCGTTAAGTGTTTCTTGATCGGGCACTTACTGAGAATGGTCCCTTCTCAAGAAGCTGACCAAATGCTTCGCTGAGGCTACTTGGAATCGAAACACGTTGCGATGCAAGAACTTAGCCCATATTCATAACTTCACCTAGAAAAACGATGCACCCATAGAGACAGCATAATCATACCCGGCAAATCATAAACCTTTCCATAGACACCTCCACCTTTGTACGATGTTCGCTGCAAATATAGAACAGTGATCTATACAGTCCCAGGCAAGGGTGAAAGTACCTTAAAGGACTTACCGGCACTCCGGAGTCCTGCTGAAGGGGCGGGGCCTCAACCGGAAGAGGCGTGGTCTCTACCGGAAGAGGCGGGGCCTTTACATCCCCAGGCCCTTTACATCCGGATTTAAAGGGCCCGGGGCTAGGCCTGTGGTAGCAGCAGCTGGGAGCCCCGGGCCCTTTAAATAGCAACCGGAGCCCCGCCACCGCTACCCCAGGGCTCTGGCAGTGGGGCTCTGGCGGCAATTTAAACGGCCCAAGGCTCCAGCCGCTGCTGGGAGACCCTCCGGCCCTTTAAATTGCCGCCTGCGGAAGCCGGTCTGCCCTGGTACAGCGCGCCGGCTCTTGCCGGTACTCCATACCGGGGCGTACCGGCTTACATTCACATCTGCTCACAGGTTATGCCAGTAACGTCACACCTCACTAGACAGAATCAGCCATTCGGAGTGGAACCAGTCTGTGGTTTATTGCTCCCGGGACAGGATCGCAGGGACGACATTGCCAGCGGCCGCACGGGGCCCGTCCCTGGGGCTCGCCGGTCGGGCTCAGATGGACGTGCTGTTCTCGATTTGGTGGGGATCCAGGTAGCGGTAGGGGATGGGCAGGGACTTGTTCCTCTCTTGGATCTCCTGGGAGATCTGGGCCAGGCGCCCCTGGAAGGCTGCGATCAGCCGCTTGGGCTCCGCCTCCGTGAAGTGCTCGTCGGGGTACGTGCCCAGGGATCTCTGCAAGGGAACGGGAGAGCGGTGAGGGGCAGCCCGGAAGGGCTCCCTCGGCCGGCGCCGAGATGCGGCCACCTCTGGGGCGGGGCGGCTGGTTACACAGGGACCCCTCGCCCAGCGCCGAGATGCAGCCACCTCTGGGGCGGGGCGGCTGGTTACCCAGGGACCCCTCACCCGGCGCTGAGATGCGGCCACCTCTGGGGCGGGGCGGCTGGTTATCCCGGGACTGAGATGCGGCCACCTCTGGGGCGGGGCGGCTGGTTACACAGGGACCCCTCGCCCGGCGCTGAGATGCAGCCACCTCTGGGGCGGGGCAGCTGGTTACACAGGGACCCCTCGCCCGGCGCCGAGATGCAGCCACCTCTGGGGTGGGGCAGCTGGTTACACAGGGACCCCTCGCCCGGCGCTGAGATGCAGCCACCTCTGGGGCTGGAGCAGCTGCTTACACAGGGACCCCGCGCTGAGATGCAGCCACCTCTGGGGTGGGGCAGCTGGTTACAGAGGGACCCCTCACATGCCCTGGAGCATGGCGCAGGTGTGTAGCAACACTGGGAAGCGTTCAGGCCAGGGAGGGAAGGAGGCTCCTGCGGCCGGTTGAAACAACACGGTGGAATTTATGGGCGTTTGACCGGAATCCCCCAAAGTGCAGCTGGGCCGGGACACCGGGGTTCATGCCCCGGCTCGTGGGAAACGTCAGCGGGTCCTTTATTGTTACCACAAGGAGGGGATGAACTCAGCTGAACGGCTCATCAAAGAGACACCCCCAGCCTCAGCCCAGTGCCCCCTAGTGCTGCCCTGGGGCCAGCCCTGCCTGCCAGGGGAGAGCGCTCCCTGCTGACTCCGCTCTGCTCCCTGCCCCACAGCGCCCCCTACCGCCCGTGTCCTCACCGAGTCCCCCGGCTCGCAGCAGAGGATCCAGAAGGTGAAGATGGCGATGCTGGTGCTGTTGACCTCCGGGATGGTGTCCAAGTAGCTCTCCAGGGAGGTGGTGCCCTTGGTCTGGGGCGGGGGGTTCCTCATGGTGGACGGGAAGTTGGGCATCCAAGCGCCAAGGTCATACTGCAGCCCAGAGAGACCCCCGCAGTCAGAGCAGCCGGGGATCCCCTAGCCCAGCCAAGGACCCCCCCAAGCCCAGCTGGGGATCCCCTCCTCACCCCGCCCAGGGGGCCCCAGCACAGGGAAGGTCTGGCTCAGCCAAGAGACCTGGGCACCCGGGGTTGGTCACAGTCTCACCTACGGGCAGTGGGTGGGAGAATCAAAGGGGAGGGGGGTCAGGGTGCTGAGTGCGGCAGTGGGGGAGGGTCCTGGGGGGCTGGAGCAGTGTCCTGAGGTGTCCGGGGTCTCACTGGGGTTGGGTGCTGGGTGAGGGATTGGCTGCTAGAGCAGGGTCCTGGGGATTGAGGTGTCAGTGGGGTGGGGGGCAGGGTGGGAGTGTTGGTGGCCGGATCCCAGGGTCCTGTGGAGGGCAGGGTGGGGATATCAGTGGCTGGACCCCAGGGCCCTGTGGGGGGCAGGGTGGGGGTATCGGTAGCTGGTCCCCAGGGCCCTGTGGGGGTTAGGGTGGGGGTATCGGTGGCTGGACCCCAGGGCCCTGTGGGGGGCAGGGTGGGGGTATCGGTGGCTGGTCCCCAGGGCCCTGTGGGGGGCAGGGTGGGGGTGTCAGTGGCTGGACCCCAAGGCCTGTGGAGAGCAGGCAATGGGGCACGAGCGCCCAGGCTGGGCTCTCCCTACCTGCCCGTTATTGAGGGCGGCGTGCCGGGCCGAGCAGCAGTAGATCCACATGGTCAGGTACTTGATGAGCTCGGGGATGCTCTTCAGGGATGAGGGGAAGCCTGCGGGATGGAGAACGGGCGTCACTGACCCGGCCCGGCCCTGCTCCGTGGCCTTGGGCTGCGACCCCTAGAGCTGGGCTCGATGTCCCCTTTGGCTGGAGCCTCTCCCGGGGAGTTGCTCCCCGCTCTGGGCCTCAGCTCGGCCACGCAAGCTCCCCACCCTGCCTGTTCCCACAGCGGGGCCGTTCCCAGTCACCCCACGGCCCCGACCCACTGCCATGACCCAGGCCACTCCTCCAGGGTCAGACACCTTGCTCCCCATCCGGGGGTCATGAAGCCCATTGACACCCACTGGGATCTGGCCCCGTTGACTCCAGTGGAGAGACGCCCATTGACACCAGCTGGGATCTGGCCCCATTGACTCGAATGGAGAGAAGCCTATTGACACCAGCCGGGATCTGGCCCCATTGACTCCAATGGAGAGACGCCCATTGACACCGGCTGGGATCTGGCCCCATTGACTCCAGTGGAGAGACGCCCATTGACACCGGCTGGGATCTGGCCCCATTGACTCCAGTGGAGAGACGCCCATCGACACTGGCCGGGATCTGGCCCCATTGACTCCAGTGGAGAGACGCCCATTGACACCAGCTGGGATCTGGCCCCATTGACTCCAATGGAGAGAAGCCTATTGACACCAGCTGGGATTTGGCCCCATTGACTCCAATGGAGAGACGCCCATCGACACTGGCCAGGATCTGGCCCCATTGACTCCAGTGGAGAGACGCCCATTGACACCGGCTGGGATCTGGCCCCATTGACTCCAATGGAGAGACGCCCATTGACACCAGCCGGGATCTGGCCCCATTGACTCCAATGGAGAGACGCCCATTGACACCGGCCGGGATCTGGCCCCATTGACTCCAATGGAGAGACGCCCATTGACACTGGCTGGGATCTGGTTCACAGTCACGCAGTCCGGAGACCCCTGCCCGCTAGGGACCCCCCATGGATCCCGGTGACTAGCGGCTGCAGAGCTCTGCGTTCACATGGCCCCTACCGGACGCCTCGTTCCCCAGGAAGCCTTCACGGAAGATCTCGTCTGCCCAGGCCTGTAGCTCGCAGTCGGCCAGGACGTGGGCATCGCTGGGGTAATAGTGTCTGACGATGCCGGAGACGAAGCTGGGAAGAGCAGAGATGTGTCGGCTTGGTGGGTCAGTGCAGGCCTCATCGCTCCCCAGTGCACCAGCGTCACTCAGCCAGCGACTGCAAACAGCCCAGTGCGACCACGCACCCTTGCCGGTACCTACTGCCCCCTCCACTTCACCCTTACCTAGGTGTGGGAGCCTGGCCTGGTGGCTAAGCCTCTGGCCTGACCTCTAGGTGATCCTGGATCTCCTCTATGGCAGAGCTGAACTTTTCATTTCAAATTGGACTTGCTCTTGTGGAAGTTAACTCGTCAAACAAGAGTCGCCCTAGACACAAAACGTCTTGGCTTGACTGAAACGAAGTGTTTCCATCCACCCCCAACGAGACCTTTTCCCGGAATTTGGTTTGGGGGCAAAATTCCCCAAAGTTTGACTTTTCCTCTCCATTTTTGTGTATTTACAAGTTTTCATTCTTTTTCCCAAAGCCAACCAATCTGCCACACAAAGTAAGTAACGGGGGTTAGGATAAAGACAGGGGAGGGGATGTGACATATCTATCTTCAGTGTCTACATTGAACATAGACCTATAAAAATTCAGCCAAAATTGCTTTGAATTTTTGGGGAGTTCCTTTTCTCTGGATTGCCAGTCATTCGTTAGCTGCGTGATCAGCCAGATCACCAAGCCAGGCATCAATGTTTGATGGCGGTTGACTTTTCCATTGTGGTAGAGTTAATTTTTTTGTGCCCAAGTCTGCCCGTTGGCACCACCCTGTCTTGTTACCAGGGAACCTCCATGTATCAGGACTATAATCTGTGACACACTGTACCTCAAAATAGCTCCCTGTAAAACCCATATGTGTCATTCATATATAGTTGTGATATTTCACGCAATGCATTCCATGTACAATATCATACGAAAGGTCATGATCTGCTGAAACCTGCTGTTCTGTCCAAATCTGTATATCGTTAGTGAGTATGAAGTTATGAGATTTTGCTGGGAGGTTGTTACTGAAATATGTTGTAAATTTGCTGGTGACATACAAAGAACTTCCCCCCACCCCACCCAGGAGGGTGCTCAACGGTCGACCATTAATAAGCAGGGGAGTTGTAATCAAGGGATTTACAATTCAAGGAGGGCTTCCCAAGCACCGCACAATGGGGACTGCTCCACGCTATGACTCAGTTGCACAAGACCCAGCAGGGGGATTGCTCAACCCAGTGACTCAGCAAAGCCCACCATGACATGTCTGGGCATGTGTCTTCTAGGCACATGGACTGAGGGTATAAAATAAGGGACAGTGGCATTGTTCCTTGGCCTTTCTCCTCCCTCACCTATGCTGGAAGCAACAAGAATGCTGGGAAGACGAACACTTTAACTGAGGGGACTGGTCCCAGGCTTCAGGGAGAAGTCAGTGTATTAGGAACTGTAACATCCAGTGGGATGAGAAAATTACTTGATCTAAATGCTGCCGAGTGTAATAAGGTTTGAGATTTAGACTCTGTGTTTACCTTTTATTTTCTTTGGGAACTATCTCTAACCTCTTGTCCCTACCACGTATAATCACTAAAGAAATCGATCCTTCTGTAGCTAATAAACCTGTTTTATATTTGACCTAAAACAAGTTGGTTTGGTTGACGTGCTCAGGAAATCTCAGCTCAGGTACAAAGACTGGCGCATCGTCCTCTCCACATTGAGGGAGAGGCGTAGTGGGTAATACACTTAAACTGGCCAGGCTTCTGACCAGGGCAAGATGGTACCTGTATAGTTCCGCTGTGCAAGGCTGGGGAGAATTGGCTGGTGCCCTTTTCCGTGCGATTCATGGTGGCTCTGGGAGCATTCGTGCAATCTAGCCGGGTGTGTGGGGCAGTTGTGCTGAGTGAGAACAGCGTCTGGAGGCGTTTGTGAGCATTGTGAGAGACAGCCCAGGCTGGAGAGTTAAGGGGGCACAGCCCAGTTCCAGGTGTCACCATATCCAAGAATGAAACTGAAGGAGGACGGCTTCGACTTAGCACCCAATGACAAATTGGTCTTTTGACCCACCTCCTACCAGATATTCTTGACACGGGGACACCCCCAAAACAGGTGAGTGGACGTAGGGCCAAGGGGGTTGTGGTGTCTATGAGGCCCAGCGCCGTTCTGCCTACGCGGAGGACCGGTATGTTTGGAAAAAGTACCTATTGGGGAACTCAGTTTTTTTAACTCCGAATTCTTTACGTGGCAGGAAAGTCGTGTTTCCAAGCAACTGTGGGCCGGTGGGAATTTTCCACATGCCGTCTGCTTCCTCGCCACCCTCTGCCCCGACTCCTGCTCCTTACCTCTCAATGGCCGACCAGATCTTCAGCCCATCATCCCTGTAGTAGTAATTGGCGATGCTGCCAACCCCGCGCTCTTGGATGTCATCAGGGAAGCAGAGGGAGGCGTAGGTCAGCCAGGACATGCCCTTGGCCATCAGCACCTTGATCCCCTCGAGCCCCGAGCCCATGGCCTGGGAAGAGACCAGAGACAGAGCCTTCAACCCCCGAGCCACCGGGCCAGGGGGTGGGTTAGAATGAAACACCGCCGGGATCTATTTCAGCACAACGCGCCGACGGACAATACTCCCCGTGACAAATGGGCCTCCCCGATGTTTCGCTTTCTGTTGTACCCCAAAATGACTGATCGCTCGCAACCCCCGTGTTTTCACAGAATCGTAGAAATGTGGGGCTGGAAGGGACCTTGACAGGTCACCGAGTCCAGCCTCACCGCGCCGAGGCCGGACCAAGTCTACCTAGACCACCCCTGAGCGGTGTTTTCTTTCCTCAGAGGCGTACTTTGCACTTGTCTTCATTGAATTTCAGCTTGTCGATTTCAGCCCAATTTTCCGAGCGGTCACAGTCGCTTTGAGTTCTAATCCTGCCCGTTGACATGCTTGCAACCCATCCTGGCTTGGTGTCAGCCACAGATTTTATCAACAAATTCTCCACTCTCCACTCCGTTATTGTGACGTTATTGACATAAGCTGGGACCGTATAGATCATTGTTGCAACCAAGGTCCTGTAATGGCACCAAATCTTATATAAAGGGGGTCACATAAGGTGTCTAAGACCAGGTTATGGTTTGCTGGTTATTATTATGTTATCTGTATGTGTGTATCATTTTTGTAGTTGAAGTTATGAATATTGGCTCAATACTGTCTGTATTTCAAACTTATGCCGTGCTTCTGGGTGAAACCCCAGACGAGTTGGTGTCAGCTCTGCTAAGCTGCTTGATGGTGCATTGAGGACCATCAGCTACACAATTGACCCATTGAGAGAAGGCAGACACACCTTGTGACTCAGCAAGGTATGCAGGGACCTGCCTCTGAACAGAACTCTAAGGTTTTTCTCTGCCATGTGCTGGATAGCTTGTCTTTGGGACAAAGAAAGCAGAGACCACATGGCAAGAGACTATAAAAGGCTGATGCTTCATCTCCATCTTGTCTTCAATCCTGCTTCATACCTCTGGAGGGACTTTGCTACAAACTGAAGCTCTGAACAAAGGACTGAATGACCCATCCCAGCTGGGGATGCACTCCAGAGACCTGATTTGAACCTGCAGCTTATTCCATCCCTGAACCAAGAACTTTGCCATCACTGTGTGTAATTGATTCCATTTAACCAACTCTAGCTCTCACCTCGACCTTTTCCCTTTTTGTGAATAAACCTTTAGATTTTAGATTCTAAAGGATTGGTAACAGCGTGATTTGTAGGTAAGATCTGAGTTGTATATTGACCTGGATCTGGGGCTTAGTCCTTTGGGATCGGGAGAATCTTTTTTTCTTTTACTGGGGTGTTGGTTTTCATAACCATTCGTCCCCATAACGAGTGGCTCTGGTGGTGATACTGGGAAACTGGAGTGTCTTAGGGAATTGCTCGTGTGACTTGTGGTTAGCCAGTGGGGTAAAACCAAAGTCTTCTCTGTCTGGCTGGTTGGGTTTGCCTTAGAAGTGGAAAAACTCCAGCCTCGGGCTGTAACTGCCCTGCTTGAAGCAATTTGTCCTGAATTGGCACTCTCAGTTGAGTCCCGCCAGAACCAGCATCGTTACAGTTATCCATGTCATTCATGACAATATTGAATAGTGCCGAACCAGGCCTGACCTCTTGTGGGACCCCACTAGATTTGCCCTCCCCGTTTGACAGCGGACCATTGAGAACCACTCTTGGCATCTGGTCCTTCAACCACCCATAGTAATTCCAGTAAGCCCAAATTTCCCTAGTTTGCACGTGGGATGCGTCGAAAGATATATCACGTCTATTGCTTCTCCCCAGCAACTAGGCCAGCAACGCTGTCCAAGAAGGAAATTAGGTTGTTCTTGACAAATCTATGCAGGCCATTCTAACCCTATCATCCTCTTGGTACATATTGATTGTTTAATAATTTGTTCCAGTATCTTCCAGTTAGACTGATGCCGTGTTTGCCCTTCTCCAGCCCACTGGGACCTCACCCGTCCTCCAGGTGTTCTCGAAGTTAATGGCTAACAGTACCGACGAGCTGAAAGCAGCGGCCCCGTCCGCAGAACCGTACAGTGCAAACACCGGGACCAACTGCAATGGAGGCTGGCCCGAAGGATCTGCTCTCCGGGAGGTTCCCGATGCGGTTTTCATGGAGAAACAATACGTGAAGAGAGCTTCAGGGGTTCCAGGGGAGGCCGGTACCTCAGGTGACCGGCGCATTTTACTCCCAAGTACGTGGCTCTGGGAGGGGAGTGGGGGCTAGTGGTTAGAGCTGGGGGGGTTGGGAGCGAGGACTCCTGAGTTCTGTCCCCAGCTATGGGAGGCAAGTGGTGTCTAATGGTTAGAGAAGAAGGGGCTGGGAGCCAGGACTCCTGGGTTCTCTCCCCGGCTCTGGGATGGGAGTGGGGGCCGAGTGGTTAGAACAGGAGGATCTAGGGGCCAGGACTCCTGGGTTCTCTCCTTGGCTTTGGGAGGGGAGTGGGCGCTGGTGGGTTAGAGCAGGGAAGGCTGGGAGCCAGGACTCCTGGTTTCTTTCCCCGGCTCTGGGAGGGGAGCGGGGTCCAATGCCCCTCACCCTGGCATCCTCTCACCTTTTCGATGTTTCCTCCGCGTCTGAGGAGCAGGGTCCTGCCCACGACGTTGATGTGCAGCGTGTAGCGGGTGTGGGGCAGCAGCAGCTAGGGAGGGGAAGAGACACAGGGGTGGGTAAAGGCAATCAGGCAAGAAGGGACCCTCCCCCCACTTGGGCACGTGTCCGGCGGGAGGGGGCAAGGACCCGGCCCCTCCGAGAAGCCAGCAACGGCTCCTTCTCCCCCCCGTCATGCAGGAGCTGCTGGATAGAAAGCTGCCATCGTGGGGCACAGCTGGCCCCCTTCTCACCTTGAAGAGCGGGTGACACATGGGCAGCTGGCGCAGGGTGGCCAGGGCGAAGGCCTCGTCGATCAGATGGGTGAGCAGCAGGTGGCTGACGGCCTCGTGCACCAGGAAGTCGGCGTAGCGCACCCAGGTCTTGGCCAGGGTCCAGTCCCACTCGGCGTCGCTGGGCAGGAAGATGGGGCTGTCGGGGCCCGGGCACTGGCTGAGCTGTGGGGCGCAGAGACACAGGAGGGCTGGGTTGGCGCAGGCCGGGGGTGTGAATCCCGCTGCTTCCCCCGGGAGAGCCCAGGGGCTGGGACCCGGCTGCCAGGGTGGGGGGACATGACGGTGCAGCAAATCCAGTGTTTGGAAGAGGAGTCACACAGAGCTGGGGTGTGAATACACACACAACTGGGCACACACAGCAGGGTGTGGGGGATTAGGGAGCCAGGACTCCTGGGTTCTCTCCCTGGTTCCAGAAGGGGAGCGGAGTGGGGTCTAGTGGTTAGAGCGGCGGGGCTGGGAGCCAGGACTCCTGGGTTCTTTTCCTGGCCAGTCCCTTAGACATCAATGCCCCTGCCACACTGGGACTGTGCAGGGGCCGGGGCCGCGTGGGGGTCCTGCCGGGCAGCGTGTGGGGGCACCGGCGGCTGTTACCTGGATGGCCACGGGGACGAGCTCCCCGGAGGGCTGCAGGTGCAGCAGGCAGAGGGGCGCGGAGATGAACTGCGGGTAGCCGTTGATCGTGTTGGCCGGGACACCCTCCAGGATTTTATAGTCCGCGAGGAAGATGTTCCCCTTCTGCAAGGCAAGAGAGAGCAGAGCGGAGCGGAGTGGGGGGGGCCGGCGGGGGCCGGCGCATCCCGGGGTGCAGAGTGGGGACCCCAGGGCGTGGGGGAAAGCTGGGATGTCAGCGCTGTGAGCTTCACCACAGCAGTGTCTCCTCCTAGCGCTGTGAGCTTCCCTGCAGCAGTGTTTCCTCCTAGCACTGTGAGCTTCCCCTCAGCAGTGCCCCTCAGTGCTGTGAGCTTCCCCGCAGCAGTGCCCTCTCCCAGTGCTTTGAGCAGTGCCCTCTCCCAGTGCTGCGAGTTTCCCCACAGCGGTGCCCTGGGACTAGCCCCTGGAGCCGAGTGGCCAGTGTGCGGTCAGCCAGTGGCTCTGGAGTGGGGCCAGCTGGACACTTCTGACCCGGAGCGCCGCTGGGGAGGGAGCTGGAGCGAGAGCTCAGAGCACGGCCGAGTCCCCCGAGAGGTGTCCCCGGTGCCCCACTTACCTGCAGCTCGTCCGGCAGGCTGGTGCTCTTCCCCAGGGAGGAGGCCACCATGGCCGGCGTGACGGGGAAGTTGCGGGGGAGGTCCGTGCAGCGCCGGATCACCACCGGGTGGACCCCGTTCAGGAACTGGTACCCGAAGAACGTGTCCTCACGCCAGTGCGTCCGCACATACTCTGGGGGGACATGGGCAGGGCAGCTGCGGGGTTAACGTGCCGGGCCGGGACTCGGGGTAGCCGGGTCCGAGTCCTGCCCCGCAGCTTTCGGCGTCTCTCGGGGCCACGGCCTCCCCCCCTCCCCGCTGGAGAATGGGGTTAACGGTCCAGCATGATGGGGGCCTGATCTCGGTGGGGGTCTGGGCAGTGCCTGGCACCAGGGGGTCCCTGATCATGGTTGGGGGGGTCTGGGCAGTGCCCCATACAAGCAGCGCTAGGGCCTCTAGTTGCTTGGATCACACCCGTTCCAATCACCCTGCTCTGTGCGTGGGGGATCCCGTGGGCCCAGGTGAGCCGGGCTCAGGGTGGGGGTGGGGAGTCACCCACCTGTGATCGGGGTCTTGTTGAAGCAGAAAACCTTGTTGATGTCGTCCAGCTTCGCCCAGGAGTTGGTGCAGCTCAGGAAACCCTTCAGCCGCAGCTCCAGCTGCCTGTGGGGGGCACAGCGAGCGTGGGGGAGCGGGCTGGGGGTTGGGGCCCTTTTCCCGGGAACGGGGCACAGACAGACGGGGTGAGGGGCAGGGGGAGTGGGGGGCAGGGGGATCGGTCTGGGGGTTCGGGCCCGTCCCCGGGAATGGGGCACAGACAGACGGGGTGAGGGGCAGGGGGAGTGGGGGGCAGGGGGATCGGTCTGGGGGTTCGGGCCCGTCCCCGGGAATGGGGCACAGACGGAAGGGGTGAGGGGCAGCACCAATCAAACGTTACTCGCCTGCAGTAGGCAATTGGGGGCCTGGGTGAAGGTTTAGGGTTTGATGTCCAGTGTCAGGCTGTGGTGTATGGGGTGGGGGTTAGGGGGCCAGGATTAAGGTGGGGGTTGGAGTATTGGGTCTGGGCTGTGGGGCAGCTGCATTGACGTGTTCACCACAAATAGGACTTTATAGGGTTAGGATTATTGTACAGGGTTGTGTACAGGGTTAGGGTGACTGTACAAGGTTAGGATTGTGTACAGGGTTGTGCACAGGGTTAGGATTGTGTATATGGTGAGGGTTACCATACAGGGTTGTGTACATGGTGAGCGTTACTGTACAGGGTTAGGGTTAGTGTACAGGGTGAGGGTTACTGTACAGGATTATGTAAAGGGTTAGGGTTGTGTACAGGGTGAGGGTACTGTACAGGGTTGTGTACAGGGTCAGGGTTTCTGTACAGGGTTGTGTACAGGGTCAGGGTTACTGTACAGGGTTGTGTACAGGGTCAGGGTTACTGTACAGGGTCAGGGTTACTGTACAGGTTTGTGTACAGGGTGAGGGTTACTGTACAGGGTCAGGGTTTCTGTACAGGGTTGTTACAGGGTCAGGGTTACTGTACAGGATGAGGGTTTCTGTACAGGGTTGTGTACAGGGTCAGGGTTACTGTACAGGGTGAGGGTTTCTGTACAGGGTTGTGTACTGGGTATGGGTTACTGTACAGGGTCAGGCTTACTGTACAGGGTTGTGTACAGGGTCAGGGTGTGACGAACTAGGACTGTTGTTAATGTTTTCCCTGAGTACTGTGTGGGTGCCTCGGTTTCCCCTATGCAGTGCTTGAGTATCTAGGTGGTGGGACAAGGGTGCATGATTGTTACAGAGCCCTAGGGCAGGGGCCTGGACATAGAGAAGGGCTGACACTCTGTCTCTTAGCAACAGATGGCCCCGGCCCCTCCCCTGCAAAGGTGAGAGCTGAAGGTGTTGGAACAAAGGGATCAGGTGACCTCCTGGCCCGGGAAGGAGACAAAGGGGGAGGAGGGGCTGGACAGTTTCAGTTTGGAGCTGGCCGGAGAGGAGGGGAGAGGGGCAGACAGGGTCTGGCCTCCCTGCCCCCCCCGTTTGGAGCTGTGGGGTAAAACGCAGGGAGCCCCAGGCTGGGGTCTAAGCTCCCTGCCCCCCGGAAGGACCCGACTGAGGGGTCCTGGATGTACTGACAAGCTCTGGTTGGACTGTGTTCCTGGCATCTCTAATAAACCTTCTGTTCTACTGGCTGGCTGAGACTCCCAGTGAATCCGGGGAAGAGGGGTGCAGGGCCGGACTCCCCTATACTCCATGACACAGGGTTACTGTGCAGGGTCAGTGTTACTGTACAGGGTTGTGTACAGGGTCAGGGTTGCTGTACAGGGTCAGGGTTCCTGTGCAGGGTTGTGTACAGGGTGAGGGTTACTTTACAGGGTTGTGTACAGGGTGAGGGTTACTGTACAGGGTTACTGTACAGGGTCAGGGTTACTGTACAGGGTTGTGTACAGGGTCAGGGTTACTGTACAGGGTCAGGGTTTCTGTACAGGGTTGTTACAGGGTCAGGGTTACTGTACAGGGTGAGTGTTACTGTGCAGGGTTGTGTACAGGGTCAGGGTTACTGTGCAGGGTTGTGTACAGGGTGAGGGTTACAGTACAGGGTGAGGGTTACTGTACAGGGTTGTGTACGTGGTGAGGGTTACTGTACAGGGTCAGGGTTACAGTGCAGGGTTGTGTACAGGGTCAGGGTTACTGTACAGGTTGAGGGTTAATGTACAGGGTTGTGTACAGGGTGAGGGTTACTGTAAAGGGTCAGGGTTACTGTACAGGGTCACGGTTACTGTACAGGGTTGTGTACATGGTGAGGGTTACTGTACAGAGTGAGGGTTACTGTACAGGGTTGTGTACATGGTGAGGGTTACTGTACAGGGTCAGGGTTACTGTGCAGGGTTGTGTACAGGGTGAGGGTTAGTGTGCAGGGTTGTGTACAGGGTGAGGGTTACTGTACAGGGTCAGGGTTACTGTACAGGGTTGTCTACATGGTGAGGTTTATTGTACAGGGTCAGGGTTACTGTACAGGAATGTGTACAGGGTCAGGATTACTGTACACTGTCAGGGTTACTGTACAAGGTTGTGTACATGGTGAGGGTTACTGTACACGGTCAGGGTTACTGTACAGGGTTGTGTACAGGGTGAGGGTTACTGTACAGAGTCAGGGTTACTGTACAGGGTTGTGTACAGGGTGAGGGTTACTGTACAGGGTCAGGGTTACCGTACAGGGTCAGGGTTGCTGTACAGGGCTGTGTACAGGGTGAGGGTTGTGTACAGGATGAGCGTTACTGCCTAGGCATGCGCAGAACATTTCATTTGGGTGTGCACCCAGGGAACCGAGCCCCCACCCTGCCCCCAGCCTGCCCCCATCCACTGCCACCCTCAAGAACCCCCAACCCCCCCTTTGCTCCTTGTCCCTTCACTGTCCCCTCTTGGGACCCTGCCCCTAACAGATCCCCAGGACCCCACCCACTATCTAAGCCTCCCTGCTCCTTGTCCCCTGACTGCCCCTCCTGAAACCCCCCACCCTAACTGCCCCCCTAGGACCCTACTCCTACCTGTCCCCTGACTGCTCCGACCCCTATCCACACTCCCGCCCTCTGACAGACCCCCGGGACTCTCACACCCCATCCAACCACTCCTTGTCCCCTGACTGCCCCCCCAGAACCCCCGACCCATCTAACCCCCCTTGCTCCCTGCCCCTGACTGCCCCAACCCCTCTCCACACCCCTCCCCCAAACAGCCCCCCCCAGATACCCTGACACATCTAACCCCCCTGCTCCCTGCCCCTGACTGCCCCGGCCCCTCTCCACACCCCTCCCCCAGACAGCCCCCCCAGATACGCTGACCCATGTAACCCCCCTGCTCCCTGCCCCTGACTGCCCCAATCCCTCTCCACACCCCTCCCCCAGACAGCCCCCCCAGATACCCTGACCCATCTAACCCCCCTGCTCCCTGCCCCTGACTGCCCCGGCCCCTCTCCACACCCCTGCCCCCAGACAGCCCCCCCAGATACCCTGACACATCTAACCCCCCTGCTCCCTGCCCCTGACTGCCCCAATCCCTCTCCACACCCCCGCCCCCAGACAGCCCCCCCCAGATACCCTGACCCATGTAACCCCCCTGCTCCCTGCCCCTGACTGCCCCGGCCCCTCTCCACACCCCTCCCCCAGACAGCCCCCCCAGATACCCTGACCCATCTAACCCCCCTGCTCCCTGCCCCTGACTGCCATGGCCCCTCTCCACACCCCTCCCCCAGACAGCCCCCCCAGATACGCTGACCCATGTAACCCCCCTGCTCCCTGCCCCTGACTGCCCCGGCCCCTCTCCACACCCCTGCCCCCAGACAGGCCCCCCCCCCGCAGAACCCCTGACCCATTTAACCCCCCCTCCTCCCTGCTCGACTGCCCCAATCCCTCTCCACTCCCCCACCCCCAGACAGGCCCCCCTAGAACCCCTGACCCATCTAACCCCCCCTTCTCCTTGCCCCTGACTTCCCCCTCCAGAAACCCCCCGCTGCCCCTTCTCCAACCCGCTGGCCCCCTCACCCTGCCAGCTCAGGACAGCGTGTGGGGCTCCGCGCAGAGCCCGACACGCTGCCGCGTTCGTCCGCGGAGCGCACAGCCCGGTTCCCGCCCCCCCAGAGTGCTGCGGAGCGGCGCGCTGGGCGGGAGGGGAGGAGGGTGGAGCAGGGGAGGAGGAGCCGAGCTCCTCAGCTGCCGGAGGCCCCATGCAAGTGGCTCAATCCAGCCCGGCCGCCCTTCAGCCGCGCTCTGCGGGGGCGAGAAATCCCGGACACGGCTCCACCACCATCGCTGCCGGCAGCCTCTTCGTCTACCTCCTCCCTCTCGAGCCTCCAACGGGGAAGGGGGTGTGTCTGGGCACACCCGGCACACCCCGTGCTCACCCCCATGGGTCACTGTACAGGGGTGTGTACAAGGTTAGGGTTACTGTACAGGGGCAGGGTTGTGTACAGCATTCGGGGTCGTTTCTAAGGGCAGGGCTGGGGCCAGGTGCTGGGATCGGGTCTGGCCGGAGGGGGAAGAGTCACTCACGCGTTCACCCCCCGCAGCAGGAAGTTGGTGCTCTTGGTGAAGGAGTACATGGTGTTACAGTCCAGCTCGATGATGTTCTCCACCGCCAGGCACCGGGGCAGGCCGGGGGCGTACTCCTTCCACCTGGGCCGGGAGAGACCGCGGGGGACGTTAGCTGCGGCCCCAACAACCCCTCAGCCCCCGTCCCGGGCCCCCCTGTCCTGCGATTCCTACCGCCCCCTCCATCCCCGGGACCCCGCACAGGCCTGAGCCCCGGGGAGCTCCCCCAACCCCCACCGGGGTGTCACTCACCCGTAGCACCCGCGTCGGTACTTCAGCTCAGCCTGCCGCTGCTCCAGCAGCAACGGGGAATCGGCATCGTCGCAAACCGTCCGGCCTGAGCGACAAGAGAAAACGTGAGAGAGAGAGACAGGGGTGTGTATGGGATAGATAGATAGATAGATAGATAGATAGATAGATAGATAGATAGATAGATAGATTAGATAAGGGTTGGAAGAGACCTCAGGAGGTATCTAGTCCAACCCCCTTCTCAAGGAAGGACCAACCCCAACTAAATCATCCCAGCCAGGGCTTTGTCAAGCCTGACCTTAAAAACCTCTAAGGAAGGAGATTCCACCACCTCCCTGGGGAACCCATTCCAGTGCTTCACCACCCTACTAGTGACAAAGTTTTTCCTAATATCCAACCTAGACGTCCCTCACTGCAACTTGAGACCATTACTCCTTGTTCTGTCATCTTCTACCACTGAGAACAGTCTAGATCCATCCTCTTTGGAACCCCCTTTCAGGTAGTTGAAAGCAGCTATCAAATCCCCCCTCATTCTTCTCTTCTGCAGGCTAAACAATCCCAGTTCCCTCAGCCTCTCCTCGCAAGTCATGTGTCCCAGCCCCCTGATCATTTTTGTAGCCCTCTGCTGGACTCTGTCCAGTTTATCCACATCCCTTCTGTAGTGGGGGGACCAAAACTGGATGCAATACTCCAGGTGTGGCCTCACCAGTGCCGAATAGAGGGGAATAATCACGTCCCTCGATCTGCTGGCAACGCTCCTACTAATGCAGCCCAATATGCCGTTGGCCTTCTTGGCAACAAGGGCACACTGCTGACTCATATCTAGCTTCTCATCCACTGTAATCCCCAGGTCCTTTTCTGCAGAACTGCTGCTTAGCCAGTCAGTCCCCAGCCTCTAGCAGTTCATGGGATTCTTCCGTCCTAAGTGCAGGACTCTGCACTTGTCATTGTTGAACCTCATCATATTTCTTTTAACCCAATCCTCCAACTTGTCTAGGTCACTCTGGACCCAATCCCTACCCTCCAGCGTATCTACCTCTCGCCCCAGCTTAGTGTCATCTGCAAATTTGTAGAAGCGACAAAGAGTTCTGTGTCACCTTATAGACTAACAGACGTATTGGAGCATAAGCTTTCATGGGTGAATACCCACTTCGTCGGATGCATGCAGTGGAAATGTTAGTCTGAAATCTACAGATCCAGACTAACACGGCTACCCCTCTGATATCTGCAAATTTGCTGACGGTGCAATCCATCCCATCATCTAGATCATTAATAAAGATGTTCAAAAAAAAACCGGCCCCAGGACAAACCCCTGTAGCACTCCTCTTGACATTGGCTGCCGGCTAGCCATCGAGCCATTGATCACTACCTGTTGAGCCCGATGATCTAGCCAGATTTCTATCCAGCTTAGTCCATTCATCCAATCTATACTTCTTTAACTTGCTCACAAGAATACTGTGGGAGACCGCATCAAAAGCTTTGCTAAAGTTAAGATACATCACGTCCACTGCTTTCCTCTCATCCACAGAGCCAGTTATCTCAACATAGAAAGCAATCAGGTTGGTCAGGCATGACTTGTCCTTGGTGAATCCATGTTGACTGTTCCTGATCACCTTCCTCTCCTCCAAGTGCTTCAAAATGGATTCCTTGAGGACCTCCTCCATGATTTTCCCAGGGACTGAGGTAGGTAGGTAGGTAGGTAGGTAGATAGATAGATAGATAGATAGATAGACGGATGGGGATGGATGGATAGATAGAGGGGGTGGACAGGGATGGACAGACAGAGGGGGGTAGATGGGGATGGATAGATAGAGGGTTGTGGATGGGGATGGATAGACAGAGGGGTGGACGGGGATGGATAGACAAAGGGTTGTAGGAGGATGGATAGACAGAGGGATGTAGGAGGATGGATAGACAGAGGGGGTGGATGGGGATGTACAGACAGAGGGGTGTGGACGGGGATGGACAGACATGGGGGTGCACGGGGATGGATAGACAGAGGGGGGTAGATGGGGATGGATAGACAGAGGGTTGTAGGAGGATGGATAGACAGAGGGGGTAGATGGGGATGGATAGACAGAGGGGGTGGACAGGGATAGCTAGCTCTCTATGACCCCCAAGTGGTACCAGGCCGGCCCCCATGCCCTGCCCCCAGCCCCTAGCCCCCTACCTTTGCCCTCCCGCAGCTCCAGGGTGCGGTAGCCCTCGATCCACTGGTAGCAGGGGAAGCGGTAGCACTGGCCGTGGGGGGAGACGACCTCCACGAAGCTGCAGTACCAGTTGTCGCTGGGGTAGAAGGAGTAGGGCTCCTTGTGGAGCCGCACCAGGACGATGTCCCCCAGCCAGCGCCGGCAGCACAGCTTGAACTCCTCCACCTGCAGCGGGGGACGGAGCGTGAGGGTCTGGCTCGGGGGTTAATCCAGCAACTCAGGGGTTAACCGTCAGCATCTGTCTCCCTCCCCCCAGCCCGGTCAATAAAATACTTGTTGGCCTCCTGCGCCCCCATTGTGTGGAAGTCTCCAAGGAAACACAGATCAGCCCGGTCACTGTTGCAACTACTGTTCTACTCGGCATAGAATCATAGAATCTCAGGGTTGGAAGGGACCTCAGGAGGTATCTAGTCCAACCCCCTGCTCAAAGCAGGACCAACCCCAACTAAATCATCCCAGCCAGGGCTTTGTCAAGCCGGGCCTTAAAAACCTCTAAGGAAGGAGATTCCACCACCTCCCTAGGGAACCCATTCCAGTGCTTCACCATCCTACTAGTGAAAAAGTTTTTCCTAATATCCAACCTAAACCTCCCCCTCTGCAACTTGAGACCATTACTCCTTGTTCTGTCATCTTCTACCACTGAGAACAGTCTAGATCCATCCTCTTTGGAACCCCCTTTCAGGTAGTTGAAAGCAGCTATCAAATCCCCCCTCACTCTTCTCTTCTGCAGGCTAAACAATCCCAGTTCCCTCAGCCTCTCCTCATAAGTCATGTGCTCCAGCCCCCTAATCATTTTTGTTGCCCTCCGTTGGACTCTTTCCAATTTATCCACATCCTTCTTGTAGTGTGGGGCCCAAAACTGGACACAGTACTCCAAAGGAGGCCTCACCAGTGCTGAATAGAGGGGAATGATCACGTCCCTCGATCTGCTGGCAATGCCTCTACTTATGCAGCCCAAGATGCCGTTAGCCTTCTTGGCAACAAGGGCACACTGTTGACTCATATTCAGCTTTTCATCCACTGTAACCCCTAGGTCCTTTTCTGCAGAACCGCTGCCCAACCATTCGGTCCCTAGTCTGTAGCAGTGCATGGGATTCTTCCGTCCTAAGTGCAGGACTCTGCACTTGTCCTTGTTGAACCTCATCAGATTTCTTTTGGCCCAATCCTCTAATTTGTCTAGGTCCCTCTGTATCCTATCCCTACCCTCCAGCGTATCAACCACTCCTCCCAGTTTAGTGTCATCTGCAAACTTGCTAAGGGTGCAGTCCACACCATCCTCCAGATCGTTGATGAAGATATTGAACAAAACCGGCCCCAGCACCGACCCTTGGGGCACTCCACTTGATACCGGCTGCCAACTAGACATGGAGCCATTGATCACTACCCGTTGAGCGCGACCATCCAGCCAGTTTTCTATCCACCTTACCGTCCATTCATCCAGCCCATACTTCTTTAACTTGCTGGCAAGAACACTGTGGGAGACTGTATCAAAAGCTTTGCTAAAGTCAAGAAATAGCACATCCACTGCTTTCCCCTCATCCACAGAGCCAGTTATCTCATCATAGAAGGCAATTAGGTTAGTCAGGCATGACTTGCCCTTGGTGAATCCATGCTGACTGTTCCTGATCACTTTCCCCTCCTTTAAGTGGTTCAGAATTGATTCCTTGAGGATCTGTTCCATGATTTTTCCAGGGACTGAGGTGAGACTGACTGGCCTGTAGTTCCCCGGATCTTCCTTCTTCCCTTTTTTAAAGATGGGCACTACATTAGCTTTTTTCCAGTCATCCGGGACCTCCCCCGATTGCCATGATTTGTCAAAGATAATGGCCAATGGCTCTGCAATCACATCGGCCAACTCCTTTAGCACCCTCGGATGCAGTGCATCTGGCCCCATGGACTTGTGCTCGTCCAGTTTTTCTAAATAGTCCCGAACTACTTCTTTCTCCACAGAGGGCTGGTCACCTCCTCCCCATACCGTGCTGCGGAGTGCAGCCGCCTGGGAGCTGACCTTGTCTGTGAAGACAGAGGCAAAAAAAGCATTGAGTACACTAGCTTTCTCCACATCCTCTGTCACTAGGTTCCCTCCCTCATTCAGCAAGGGGCCCACACTTTCCTTGACTTTCTTCTTGTTGCTCACATACCTGAAGAAACCCTTCTTGTTACTCCTAACATCTCCGGCTAGCTGCAACTCCAAGTGTGATTTGGCCTTCCTAATTTCACTCCTGCATGCCTGAACAATATTTTTATACTCCTCCCTGGTCATTTGTCCAATCTTCCACTTCTTGTAAGCTGCTTTTTTGTGTTTAAGACGAGCAAGGATTTCACTGTTAAGCCAAGCTGGTCGCCTGCCATATTTGCTTTTCTTTCTACACATCGGGATGGTTTGTTCCTGCAACCTCAATAAGGATTTTTTAAAATACAGCCAGCTTTCCTCGACTCCTTTCTGCCTTTCATTAGCCCGGAGGTTGAGGCCAACGTTTGCCGGTTTGGCGACAGCTTGAGGTACCTCAGCAGAGCCTAGCCGTGTATAGGAGAGGGGCGCAATCCCTTTAAAGCCTTTGTGAGCCCTCTAGCGGCGCCCACCGTGTTTTAGAAGCTGCCACAAACGGGTGAGAGCAGCCGGGTGGGTCTACGCTTGGGCTCCGTTCAAGCAGAGGCCGATGTCAGCTAATTTTTGCAGCCACCTCCCCAGCGGCGTCCAGGGGAGGAGACCCGCGGCTGCGGGGAAACAAATCTGGGCTGCTTCATCCTGCCAGCAGATCCACGGACCCCGACGGCGAGCACGGCCCCCCCCGTTCACTCGGGCGTTGCACAGACGCCGATGGAGATCGGGGCCCAGGCCGGACCGGGCTCGGCACCGCTCCCGGAAGAGCTCACGGCCATTGTGCCAGGCGCTGCAGACACGCCGAGACCCGCCCTTGCTCCCGGCCTACTCAGACATAGCTGGGGAGGGAGGAGTCCAATGGCCCAGGGAGGAGATCCCACTATTTGTACCCACTGCTAAACTTCTCTGTCACAACCCCGCCCCCGCTTGGCCTCTCTACCCTCTCCCCCACACTCAGCCCTCTCTGCCCCCTCCCTCACACCCCCTCCTCTCTGCCCCCTCCCCCACCACCTGCTGTTTGCTCCTCTCTGCCCCTTCACTTGCTCTTCTCCTCCCCTCACTGACTGCTCTGTGCCCCTCCCTCCACGAGTGAGGGGTGCAGGGCGCGGGGGTGGGGCCTCGGGGCGGAGTGGGGGGCTGGACCCCAGGCCGGGTGCCAGGGCCCCGAACGGTTAATCCGGCCCTGGGGCCAACGTCGGCGAGGGAGACGCGAAGCTCGAAAGTGCCCCTCTCTTGCCAGCTAAAGTTGGGCCGATAAAAGATATCACCTGCCCCGCTGTGTCTCGCCCCGACCCTGGGCCCAACACGGCTACCCCAGCGCGGCGAACCACACAGGCCGGCCGCGTAGGTGGGACCGACGAGGTGGAGACCCGTGTCTAGAAGGTAAAACGACAACGGGATTGTCTGGATTGATTTCGCTCCGACCTGCACCCGGCATTCGAATGATTTTCCTGACTCTTGGACACAGCAGGCGACGTCCAGTCAACCCTCAGCCGGGCTGGAGAAGTGGAAATGAGAGGTGAGGGTCGAAAGGGCGTGTTTCGGTCCTAGTGCGGGAGCAGATCGGCGCGGCTTGGGAAGTCCCGGATCAGAATGGCCCAGCCTTGTCGTTCCGAATGAGACTGGGAAAGGGTGGGGATTTCCTCCCGGAGGGGAAGCTGGGGATAGTAGCGCTGGAGGTCCTGGGTTCAAGACCGGCTGGCGTTGTTACTAGATTTGTAACCCACTTGACGAGCAAACCCCACAGGATTTGTGGGCGCTACAGGGATCGTTAGCTTAGGTAAGAGAAGCGTTGCTGCAGAGTAAATGGGGAAGCTAAAAACACAAAAGAGTAAAGTTCAGAGAGAGAGGGAGGGAAGCAGCCAGGTTAACCACAAAGTTATTTATTGAATAATAGTGACAACCACACAATGAGAATCTAAACCAACGTAACAGTTACATTATTAAAGGTCACAAAAGTAAAACTTGACCCGATCAAACAAGCCAGGGTTAGAAAGTTATACCTGAGGTAGAAAAGAAAACGGAGAGAGAGCGAGAGCTGAGATCTCACCACTCCATGAAGCTTGAACTGGTTGGGGTTCCCAGGTGACCGTGGTAGCTGAGGGTCCTGAGTGCTGGAGACCGGCAGAGCCCCCCAGCAGGATTCATAGGTTCATAGATTCTAGGGCTGGAAGGGACCTCGAGAGGTCATCGAGTCCAGCCCCCTGCCCTCATGGCAGGACCAATTACTGTCTAGACCATCCCTGATAGACATTTATCTAACCTACTCTTAAATATCTCCAGAGATGGAGTTTCCACAACCGCCCTGGGCAGTTTATTCCAGTGTTTAACCACCCTGACAGTTAGGAACTTTTTCCTAATGTCCAACCTAAACCTCCTCTGCTGCAGTTTAAGCCCATTGCTTCTTGTTCTATCCTCAGATGCTAAGATGAGGAAGTTTTCTCCCTCCTCCTTATGACACCCTTTTAGATACCTGAAGACCGCTATCATGTCCCCTCTCCGTCTTCTCTTTTCCAAACTAAACAAACCCAATTCCTTCAGCCTTCCTTCATAGGTCATGTGCTCTAGATCCTTAATCATTCTTGTTGCTCTTCTCTGGACCCTCTCCAATTTCTCCACATCTTTCTTGAAATGCGATGCCCAGAACTGGACACAATACTCCAGTTGAGGCCTAACCAGCGCAGAGTAGAGCGGAAGAATGACTTCTCGTGTCTTGCTCACCACACACCTGTTAATGCAGCCCAGAATCATGTTTGCTTTTTTTGCAACAGCATCACACTGTTGACTCATATTTAGCTTGTGGTCCACTATAACCCCTAGATCCCTTTCTGCCGTGCCCCTTCCTAGACAGTCTCCTCCTATTCTGTATGTGTGAAACGGATTGTTCCTACCTAAGTGGAGCACTTTGCATTTGTCCTTATTAAACTTCATCCTGTTTACCTCTGACCATTTCTCCAATTTGTCCAGATCATTTTGAATTATGACCCTATCCTCCAAAGCAGTTGCAATCCCTCCCAGTTTGGTATCATCTGCAAACTTAATAAGCGTTTGGGTCAGGAGAAGATGAAATCCCAGTGGAACGGATGCAGAGTTTGGATCCGTGCATCACAACACTTCCTTGAGTGCGGGCAGGGTATTTTGGTAGGGAAGCAACCATGGTTCAAGGGAGAACACTAGATTTGTTCATGGGTAAACTGATGACTCGGGTTTTCTTTAGGCTAGACAATAGGAACTGAAGTATCAGCGGGGTAGCCGTGTTAGTCTGGATCTGTAGAAGCGACAAAGGGTCCTGTGGTGCCTTATAGACTAATAGAGGTATTGGAGCATAAGCTTTCGTGGGTGAATACCCACTTCATCAGATGCAAGCAGTGGATATGTCCAGGGGCAGATAATAGGAGCTGATCACTCTTGGCTATGGGCGGTGGTTCCTTCCAGGGAGCAATTAGGGAGCGTCGGTATTTTGCATACCAATCAAGGATTCATGACTAGAATTGGCCTGATAACTCCTGAGCTGGGGGTGTGCAGGCGTGGGTTCATTAACATGTGGGGCAGAGATCTCCCAGGATGCAATGCTTCCCTGCTTGTCTGGTCCCAGAGTTCAGTGCGGTTGCCTCTATGCTCATGGAGATGCCTCCCTGTCCCCTCTTTGATGCAGATGAGGCCAGGGGAATGGCCTTAAACCGCCCTTCACTGCTCTCTGCCAGGCTTTTCTCTGATTGGTTTTGGTTCAAGCAGAGGCTGGGGATGGGGAGTGTCCTTCATGAGTCTGAGAGGCTGGATACTGTGCCCCGGTTCCCCAAGAACACAGAGCTGACTGGTATCCGCGTCCATCCCAGGTCTCGTCCTGTGTGATGGATGCCGAGTCAGGGAGGGAAGCAGTGGAACAAGAGCGGTGCTGGGGGCACTTTGCAGCCGTGCTCCATTCTAGGCCGGCCGGGAACAGGAAGTCTCCTGACACGGTTCCCCCAGGGGAGAGGCAGGCGGCCAAACCTGTTCTTCAGTCAGCGCGGCCTCCGTGCCCCCGGGTCTTCAGCTACCAGACAATCCAGTTCAGTGCAGGGGCGGGAGAGAAGGCACTGCCGGATCTGTGTTTGATTGAGTCCAGAGAAGGTGAAGGCCGGATCCCGGCTGGTGTCAATGGGCGTCTCTCCACTGGAGTCAATGGGGCCAGATCCCAGCCGGTGTTAATGGGTGTCTCTCCATTGGAGTCAATGGGGTCAGATCCCAGCCGGTGTCAATGGGCGTCTCTCCATTGGAGTCAATGGGGCCAGATCCCGGCCGGTGTCAATGGGTGTCTCGCCATTGGAGTCAATGGGGCCAGATCCCAGCCGGTGTCAATGGGTGTCTCTCCATTGGAGTTAACGGGGCCAGATCCCGGCTGGTGTCAATGGGAGTCTCTCCATTGGAGTCAATGGGGCCAGATCCCAGCTAGTGTCAATGGGCGTCTCTCCATTGCAGTCAATGGGGCCAGATCCCAGCCAGTGTAAATCAGTGTAGCTCAGTTGACTCCCGTGTCCATTTTTATATGGTCTGCTTTTCCAATGGTGCCCACTAGGGGGAGCTGTTCCCACTCCCCTTCACTGCGGGGGAATTAATGATCTCTGGGACAGTACTAGGGTTTACCATGCAGAAACCTGCCCCCTTTCCCCCCTGCCCCGAGCTGGGTGGATCATCCCATCCAAGCCCACCATACTGCTCCGCTGTCCGTTCCAGCCTCCAGCCGTGGAGGGAATCTCCCTCCGGGAGCAATCGCAGGAAGTAATCGATGCACGAGACACCTCCGTGGGAAACCGGCAACTTTGGGTCTTTCTTCACGTGAGCAAGGCTGAGCTGAGGGAGAAAGCAGGTGGCTGGGGACCAGGACTCCTGGGTTCTGTCCTTAGCTCGGGGAGGGGAGTGGGGTCCAAAGGGCCCAAGAGAGGGAGCTGGAGCCAGGACTCCTGGGTTCCGTCCAAGAAACTCACTGTGTGGCAGTAGGCAAATGTCCTGCCTCTTACAGTGACTCAGTTTCCCTGTCTTTGAAGCAGGTTCTTTAATTTTTACCTGCGGTGCACCAGGTGCGTGACCTGCAATTAATAGTCCATTTATTAATTATGCAATTAATATCCCATAATATTCCATTCCAGCACTCCCCACCTTATTTTCCTTGTTTATTTGCTCTGTGAGTTTGTCAATTCAGGCAGTGACTCACACTCTGTGTTGGTGCAGGGGGGTCTGGGCAGCCCCCGGCACAACGGGGCCCCGATCTCGGTCGGGGCGGGGGGGTCTGTGCAGTGCTCGGCACAATGGGGTCCTGTTGTAATCAATATAAAGACCAGGTGGGCAGTTTCTCTTATCCTGCTGGAGACGGGTTGTTTTTCAGAGTCAGCCTGTGACTCCATAAAGAAATATTGGACCTGCTGCACTGGATCAGACCATGAGCCCATCTACCCTGGCATCCTGCCTGCTCCTTGCTCCCCCGAATCAGACCATGGGCCCATCTAACCTGGCATCCTGCCTGCTCCTTACTCCCACTGATCAGACCATGGGCCCATCTATCCTGGCATCTGGCTTCCTCCTGCTCCCCCGGATGAGACCATGGGCCCATCTACCCTGGCATCCTGCCTCCTCCTTGCTGCTCCAGATGAGACCATGGGCACATCTGTCCTGGCATCCGGCCTGCTCCTTGCTCCTCTGGATAAGACCATGGGCCCATCTACTCTGGCATCCTGCCTCCTCTTTGCTGCTCTGGATGAGACCATGGCCCATCTACCCTGGCATTCGGCCTGCTCCTTGCTCCTCTGGATAAGACCATGGGCCCATCTACTCTGGCATCCTGCCCCTCTCCTATGAATTCGTTTAATTTGATTCCAGGTTTCGTTAGCAGCAGTCACGTTTTCAAGCTAGTCTCTCCCACTACGAAGGCTAGGCACTGGCTCCCCCACCTCCAAAAAAGCTGAGATTCTCACATGACTCCAGGCGCTTTATATTTTCCGTGTGTTTTTTTGTTGTTGTGGCATCTGTAATACTAATGGGCCACCCATCACCACCTCACACTCTAATTTATTTAGCCTCACCACGCCTTCTAAGGCAGAGCTATGTTATTATCTCCATTGTACAGATGGGGAAACTGAGGCAGAGAAGATCTAAGTAACTTGCTCAAAGTCATGCAGGAAGGCCACGGCAGGACAGGGCACTGAACTCTGATCGGCCACAGCCGACTGCTTTAATCACTGGACCAGGGGTAGTCAATAGGCTGATCGCGGGCCAAATCCAGACCGGAACTCAAAATCTTTTTATGTACGTGTTATCATTATTGGGTTTTTTTATTATTAATTTCTCTGAAGGCTGGACCTTAACTAGACCTTGACCAAGAAATTTGGACCTCGACAAAAAATTGACTACCCCTGCCTGGACCATTCTGCCGAGTACAACCGTGCCAATAATGGATTTCTCAGTTTGGGAATTCTGAAGAACACAAATAAAACAATGCCATTTTTGAGTGAAAGCAAAAAATGAAATCTATGGGGAATCAAACAGGCAAGGGAAAAAATTAATTGCGGGGCGAAGGGCCCGAAGCGAAAAGTTTTGTTTTGATTTGGGGCATTTGAAAAAGGGGTTTTTAAACTTTCTTAAAAATAAAATTCAAGGACAAATCGTTTTGAAATGAAAACAAAAGAAAAGACCTGTGGGGGAAGGGTGCTTTTTAGGGTCCCCCTCTTAAACAAAACAATTTGGTAAAACTGACATAAATTTGCAAAAAAACGTTTCAGGGACATGTAATCTTCATTTTTCATTTAAAAAAATCAACAATGGTTTCCATCGAAAATTTTCGCATAGCAAAAGCAGCAAGGTTTGATAGCTTTTCTCCACACTATGGAGGGCTAAAAGTTTATTTTGTAAAACTAAAGCTGCGATTCTTCCTAGCATGAGCCTTCGATTCCAGGAACTGCAGCAAAAAAGGGAGCGTCTCCCGTCATGATCCCATGACTCCAGAAGCTGGGGATTGATGATCAAACACCCCGCCATATCGACGAAGTGGATCTGTCCACAAAGCCTGGCCCCGTTCTACGAGTACTCACCGCCCCAGGGTTGAAGTCCTTCCCGCAGTTGTCGAGGGGCTTCTTGTCGCTCTCCTCATGGGTCCCCACCAGGGTGATGGAGATGGAGCTGAACGTCCCGGCGAGCAGGAAGTTCCCGGTGGCGACGCGCACTTTATAGACGCCCATCGTAGTTGGCGAGGCACGGAGGAGCGTAGCTGGCGAGATTCCTTGTCCTGCTGTCTGTCCGTCCCGGAGATCTGGCGCTGTTGTCTCCTGCTCCTGGCCAGGCTGTAGTTTTTATAGTCGCTGCTCAGTGATGCAGCTGTGGGTTCCTTAATGGCTGAGTCACTCCCCAGCCCTGGGGGGGACAAGGGCAAGGCAAATGGAGGCTGGCTCAGCTAATTAGCACCTTCAGCAACCTGCCTGCTGAGTTCCCCTCCTGTCAGACAGGACTCTCTCTCCAGGGATGGGAACAAAAATCAGGGGAAGCCAGGATACCACGGCATGGGGGTGCCTCCAGCATCCGTCTCTTCCAGGCTCAGTGCTCTCCAGATAGGCATCAGTTCTCCAGTCCGCGCTCCCGTTGCCTCCATCGGTATGGGTCGGTTTCAGCCTTTCCCGACCCATTCTTGCCACCCCAGACACAGGCGCCGAGTTTCTTCTTTCCGGGTGGGTGCTCCACCCCCACTCCAACCCGATGCTCCTCCCCTTTCCCCCAAGGCCCCACCCCCTTCCCCAAAGGCCCCACCCTCTCTCCGCCTCTTCTTCCCCCCCAGCCTGGTCTACATCATGGACTGAATAAAGACACTGGATTTATGGCTTCTTACAACACTCTGGAATTTGTCCTCTGACTGCAGAGGTGTTGATGGGTCACTTTGCCTCGGACGGTCCCTTACACTCTTTATTATTTGGCGGATGCAAAAAAAAAAGAAGAAAATGCCGGATGTGAAAACAACCCATGGCTAGAAAATCAGCGTCAGGAACCTGCTTGACCGGCTGAATGACATTCGTGGTAATCCTCCAATTCGACCTGCTTGTGGGATCGTCCATTTCTCCGGACCGCAGACTGCGTACTTACGAGGGACACGGTGTGAACGCCGATGGGTGCTAACTCCTTAGGCTAAACAATCTGTCCCCCCTTGTATTGTGCGGCGACACACCAAGCGCTTGTCCCAGCCCCGAAGAAGCGCTCGGTTGATCTCCCACCCACAGAAGTTGGTCCAGTAAAAGCAATTACCTCCCCCACCAGGACTCTCGAAGGCCGCGTCTAAGCTGCAAGATGATGTTGGCTCAATTCACGTCGGCATACGGCCACCACAGGGATTACACCGCTTATCTGGGCTCCCACTCGGCTCCTTGTGTCGGCGGTGGGTGTCCTCACCCGGAGCGTTTGTATCGACGGCATTGGGGGGCAGAGGCGCCGACTTCCTCCGTTTCCGGGAGGTGCTCGACCCCCGCTCTGCCCCAGGCCCTGCCCCCATCACACCCCTCCCCCCAAGCTCCCGCCCCTGCCCCACCTCTTCCTGCCCCCGCTCTGCTCCCACCCCACCCCCACTCCACCCTTTCCCCCAAGCCCCCACCTAGGGTGACCAGACAGCAAATGTGAAAAATCGGGACAGGGGGTGGGGGGCTAATAGGAGTCTATATAAGAAAAAGACCCAAAAATTGGGACTGTCCCTATAAAATTGGGACATCTGGTCACCCTACCCACACCCTGCCTCTTCCTACCCCCACTCTACCCCTTCCCCCAAACCCTCACCCCCACTTTTCCTACCCCATCCTGCCTTTCCCCACCCCTGCTTTGACCCAGGCCCCACCCCCAAGCCTCCATAGAATCATAGGGTTGGAAGGGACCTCAGAAGGTCATCTAGTCCAACCCCCTGCTCAAAGCAGGACCAATCCCCAATTTTTGCCCCAGATCCCTGAATAGCCCCCCTCAAGGATTGAACTCATAACCCTGGGTTTAACAAGCCAATGCTCAAACCCCTGAGCTATCCCTCCCACTTTGTTAAGTTAAATCAATCAAGTGAGTGTCTCACTCCGAGGCCGGTTTTCTAACCCTTTCCTCATTCCTCTGGTTCTTCTCTGAATTCCCCTGCACTCTTATTTGCATCCACACCTCCCTCGCAGCTTCCTACCAAGCTCTCCGGACCCATTCCCCGCCTGACACCCTGTCCCGGGGCTGCACTGGTGTCTTGCCTGCAAGCTATTCCAGCCAGGAAGTTCTTGCCCAAATCACGTTGCAAAAGGTCCCAGCCTTGTCAGAATGCTCATTAACTTGTGATTTGTAGCCAGGATGAACGTTGCCGCTAGATCAAAGGTCAAACAGGGCAGGCCACCCAGTACACACTGATTCCACCATGACAAGGAATCCGCCGGAGTGGAGGGTCCTTTTGTTGCCAGGATATGACTCATGGGGTTGCACAAAGGTGCAGTTAAAGCTGGTTTCGGTTCTTCGGTAAGTGACATATGACGAGGGAAAAAATCCAACCAGCGCACCGAGGCTACATGAGCTTTTGGACTTCAATTATTTCCTGCAGCAGGGAGTTCCACAAGTAAGTTATCCATCACTGGAAATGTAGTTCCTTTTATATTGGACGTCATCTCTTTCTCTATTGATATCATTCCCATAGTGCTTAGAGGTCCCAGTTGAGAACACAGACCCTGGGTGCTACAAAGACCCCCAATCCAGATGAGGGCCCCTCCCTGATTCTGCCAGCCACCTTGAATTCGTGTTATGGAAAAGGGGTAAATAGAAAAATACAAGCCCTAATCACATCTCTAACCCTAAGACCCTACACAACCCTAAACTTAACTCCATGTATTAAAATTAACCCCTACCCTTAACTCTAAGCGTCTACCCCATCCATAACCCTAAAACTAACCCTTACCCATAACTGTAACCCTATACCCCATCCCGAACCCTAACACTAACCCCTAATCATACTTGTAAACCTATTTGCCATCCCTAACCCTAAAACTAACCCCTAACCATAACTGTAGCCCTATACCCCATCCCTAACCCTAAAAGTAACCTCGACCCATAACTATAACCGCATACCCCATCCCGAACTCTAAACAAACCTCTAAGCATAACTGTAACCCTTTGCCCCGTCCTTAACCCTAAAACTAACCCCTAACTACAGCTGTAACCCTATATCCCATCCCTAAATCTAAAACTAACCCTTACCCATAACTGTAACCCTATACCCAATCTCTAACCCTAAAACTAACCCCTAACCATAACTGTAACCCTGTACCCCATCCCTAACCCTAAAAGTAACCCCTACCCATAACTATAACCCTATACCCCATCCCTAACCCTAAACAAACGTCTAAGCATAACTGTAACCCTTTGCCCCGTCCTTAACCCTAAAACTAACCCCTAACTATAACTGTAACCCTATACCCATCCCTAAACCTAACCCTTACCCATAACTGTAACCCTATACCCCATCCCTAACCCTAAACAAACTTCTAAGCATAACTGTAACCTTTTACCCCATCCATAACCCTAAGACTATCCCTTACCCATAACTGTAACCCTTTACTCCATCCCTAACCCTAAAACTAACCCCTAACCATAACTGTAACCCTATACCCCATCCATAACCCTAAGACTAACCCTTACCCATAACTGTAACCCTATACCCCATCCCTAACCCTAAACAAGCCCCTAACCATAACTGTAACCCTATACCCCATCCCCAAATCTAAAACTAACGCTTACCTATAACTGTAACCCTTTACCCCGTCCCTAACCCTAAAACTAACCCTTACCCATAACCATGTAAGCAGAGTCAGGATGAGCTCTACTCTGACATCTGGTGGTGAGTTGTGGAAAGGGACGTCAGGGGCTGATCTTGTTTGCATGGACACACCCACCCTGCCTAGCATGATGGACTGCTTGCCCAAATGGTCACTTTGGATGTTGTGGGATCCCCAGTTTCTCTGTTATTGGGGCAGGAAGAACAAAGTGTTGTTACCCTGATTATGTGAATCAAGGACAGTGGAACTGTTTTATGACAGGGGGACTCGCCATCAACTAAGCAGCACTACTCGCTAGGCAAGGAACATGGGTTCCAAAACCCAGTGTGGGGGAGCCTGAAGATATATTGCTGGGCAGCTGGCAGGATGGCTGGTGGAGCAGAGAAGAGCAGTTTGCGGGACAGCCGGAGCGGCTTACAGGACGGCTGACGGATCGGAGCTGCCCGCGGAGCGGAGCAGTTTGCGGGACAGCCGGAGCGGCTTGCGGGACGGCTGGTGGAGCGGAGTGGCTCGTGGGACGGCTGGCGGAGCAGAGCAGAGCGAAGCCCCACGAAGGGACGGGGCAGTCAGCTTCGAGCCACGTAAGGTGCCCCTTACCTCTCCCCTCCCCATTTCCGCCCAGACTGGGGGGTGGGGGGCGTGTAACACCTTGCAGATGAACTTTTGGACTTTTGGGACTTTGGGTGATTTTTGGGGTTGCTGGACTCAAGAACCAAAGGGAAAGGACATGGCCAATTTGCTGGGGTGGGTCTTTGCTCACAGTTGGTTTACGAATCCTAGATGTGGTAATGCCGCGTTGTTTCTCTCTGTCATTAAAAGGTTTTTACTACACTCAGACTCTGTGCTTGCGAGAGGAGAAGTATTGCCTCTTAGAGGTGCCCGGAGGGGGTGGGGTGATATATATTTGTCCCAGGTCACTGGGTGGGGGCTCGAGCCGGTTTTGCATTGTGTTATTGGAACAAAACCCCTAGATACTGAACCTGGCCCTTGTTGCTGCCAACTCTGACTGGCAGAAAGGTTACAACTGTAACCCTATACCCCATCCCTAACCCTAAAGCTAACCCCTACCCATAACTGTAACCTTATACCCCATCCCTAACCCCAAAACTAACCCCTAACTATAACTGTAACCCTATTCCCCATCCCTAACCCTAAAACTAACCCCTACCCATAACTGTAACCCTATACCCCATCCCTAACCCTAAAGCTAACCCCACCCATAACTGTAACCTTATACCCCATCCCTAACCCCAAAACTAACCCCTAACTATAACTGTAACCGTATACCCCATCCATAACCCTAAAACTAACCCTTACCCATGACTGTAACCCTATTCCCCATCCCTAACCCTAAAACTAACCCCTACCCATAACTGTAACCCTATTCCCCATCCCTAACCCCAAAACTAACCCCTAACTATAACTGTAACCGTATACCCCATCCATAACCCTAAAACTAACCCTTACCCATGACTGTAACCCTATTCCCCATCCCTAACCCTAAAACTAACCCCTACCCATAACTGTAACCCTATTCCCCATCCCTAACCCTAAAACTAACCCCTACCCATAACTGTAACCCTATACCCCATCCCTAACCCTAAAGCTAACCCCACCCATAACTGTAACCTTATACCCCATCCCTAACCCCAAAACTAACCCCTAACTATAACTGTAACCGTATACCCCATCCATAACCCTAAAACTAACCCTTACCCATGACTGTAACCCTATTCCCCATCCCTAACCCTAAAACTAACCCCTACCCATAACTGTAACCCTATACCCCATCCCTAACCCTAAAGCTAACCCCTACCCATAACTGTAACCCTATACCCCATCCCTAACCCCAAAACTAACCCCTAACTATAATTGTAACCCTATACCCCATCCCTAACCCTAAAACTAACCCCTACTCTGGCAGTCAGCGCTTTAGGACATCCAGAGTTACGGGGGGGCTGTGTCCTGACCCACCTGGTTAGCAGCCACTGATGGAGCTATCATTTGCACTCGTGGAAGAGACCAGTGTCTGCCAAAGTCAGAAATACCTGCCGCTCTCCTTTGTCTTGGTAAGACTGGATCCTCATGAGATCATCGTGGTTTCCTTCGGTTACCCCACCTACGTTCCTGGCATACTCCGCATTCTGCCCTCTGCCTGTCGAGTCACACCTGTCCCATATATTATCGGCCTAGCTTTGTTCTTTTGTTCTTTGAATGCCTTGATGCAACTCATATGCGGGTGGTTAATCCTTGCCTGCCTCCTCTTGTTAGCAATAAATCACTTGTCGCCAGCCATGAACAGCCCGCCATTGTAAAGAGATAATGTCTTTCGCCGCCCAGCCCCCAGAGTGCCGGGGGTCCCCCAGCTGCCCCAAGCTCCGGCCCCGAGGCTGGCCCCACCTCACCTCCAGGAAGAGGAGCAGCCTGCCTGGGGAAGTGGAAGGGGCCTCGAGGCAGAGTGTGGGGAGGCCTGCGATACCCGCCGCCCACGATGGCTGCCGTCTGGGCTTCACTTCTCTCCTACTGCGTGGCCGGTTCTCCCCCCCCAGACGATATTGTTCGCCCTCCTTGCTGTGGTTTAACACACCCGTGCCAAGCGTAGGGACGGCCTCCCCTGCCTGAGATGAACTTTTGATTGCTCGTTTCATTAGCTGGGTCTCTGGTACCTTCCCCGGCAGGTCTCAGGAGCATGCCTGCAATTAACCTCGCTTTACCAGGCATCTGTCGGACTTGACACTTCTGTAAGGGGAGCCGCATGGGTGGTCACCTCGCAGGGTGCTTTCCCGAGGGAAAAAGACTGCCACCCGTGTTTTCACGATCCTTCTTGTCCTGTGGAGGTTTCGTGCTGGCTAGGAGTTCGGTCCTCACTGGCATCAGGCCTGGTTCCTTGAGATGAAAGAACATGTCCCATGTCTTTGACATCTCTTGCCGTGCGCTGGATTTTATTGGTGTGGTCCACCCCAGTGGGGCACGGGGTTGTGAGACACGTCCCTGCTACCTGCCACTGGACGCTCTGAACAGGATTACCGGGTCTCCTGGGCCCAAAGGAGCAGCTGACAGCAGCTGGTAAGATTAGCTAAGGAGTTTGCTTCCCGAAAGCCAAGGCACCCCACCAGACACGCGTCGGTCGCCAGGGCGAAATCTTGGAGACGTCCTGAAGGCGAGGAAGCGATGTAAATCGGTACCAAGCGCCCGGAGAACAAACGAGCCGGCCTGTGAAAACCGGGGTACCCCCAAAGTGATGGAGCATTGGCATTCAAATAAGGCAAAGGAGGCAGTGTGAACTCCAGCGGGGAGATGCCAGGATGAAGATGAAGGCTAACATTTCGGGCTTTGCCACTGTGTGAGTCATTCATAGAATCATAGAATATCAGGGTTGGAAGGGGCCTTAGGAGGTCATCTAGTCCAACCCCCTGCTCAAAGCAGGACCAATCCCCAATTTTTGCCCCAGATCCCCAAATGGCCCCCTCAAGGATTGAACTCACAACCCTGGGTTTAGCAGGCCAATGCTCAAACCACTGAGCTATCCCTTCCCCCAGGGGGACATGTACCCCAGTGGGGTATGCCGAGGTCTTCCTGGGGGTCCATCAACTCATCTAGAGATTTGCCTGGTTTTGCCACCGGCTACAGAAAAAGCACGAGCGACGTCAGTGCAAACCAAAATTTCATACCATGACTTGTTTAGACTGCTCGATAGACTATACGCTGAAACGTGAGGACAATATTTATATTGTGACCGGTGTATTTTTATAATGATCTTTTGGGGAGGGGGGGAGGGAGGAATAGCTCAGTGGTTTGAGCCTTGGCCTGCTAAACCCAGGGTTGTGAGTTCAATCCTTGAGGGGGCCATTTAGGGATCTGGGGCAAAAATTGGGGATTGGTCCTGCTTTGAGCAGGGGGTTGGACTAGATGACCTCCTGAGGTCCCTTCCAACCCCGATATTCTATGATTCTATGATCTGGTAACAAGGAGAAAGTCAGCCATTTTTCAGTCACCGCTTGCTGTGACACTTTTGTATTTTGCTGTCTGATTTGGTAAGCGAGTCGTTTTTAAGGGCGGCGTCGCTCGGGGCTAGGCGAGACAAATCCGCCCCCTGAAAGGGAGACAGTCATCTGGAAAGGTTGCGAGCCGCCGGTCTAGAAGATCCAACCCCATTGCAAGTTCTGGGCTCGGTGCGGAAATCTGTTAATCGAATGCGGATGGGGAAACCGATCACTAAGGCTGTGTCTATGCTAGAGAGACATAGCTGTAGTGTAGACACAACCGCCACCTGCGGAAGGGGGTTATCCGTAGGTGGGGGGACATCAGTTCCCTGGAGAGAGCTGCGTCAACACTGGAGGTGTATGTCAGCAGAGCTAGGTAGGTCAGGAGTTTGCTTAGTTCACACCGCTACGTCAACCTAACTCTGAAGTGTGGAGCACGCCTTGGTGAGCCAGCTTGGAAGGTGACCTTCCGAAGGAAAGTTCAGCTGGTGTTTGTTTCATGAGCCACGTGCCGGGTAATGAGAGGAGAGGACGCCGTGACTGTGCAAGCGGCTGTTTGTTAAGAGAGCTATTTATAGAGATGATGCAACGGTGGCGCCATTCCAGCCACGAGCCCGCAGACTGACTTCCGGGTGACACCTCCAAACGCTTCCCTCCTGCAACCTGTGCCCCTCCCTCCGATTTCCACCCAGTGATTTGTGACGCGGGGTTGTTACATTTTTTAAAAAGGGAACCAGCAACTGGCTTCGTTTTTAATAAGGGCTAGTGCCTCTTTTTGTGTCTTTATGGTGGAGAAAGGAGGTTGAGCTTTTAAAAAGTTGGTTCTTTGGAAATATCAGGGCTGTAAAACCCGCTTTAGAACTTTTTGCATCGTCACGGAAGCGGCAAGAGACGTCAGATCTTTCACGCTGACTTCCTTTCTCCAAACAGTTAGTTGGGCATTGTTATATTGTAAAGCAGCTACCCGCTGAAAGGATCATAGAATCATAGAATCTCAGGGTTGGAAGGGACCTCAGGAGGTATCTAGTCCAACCCCTGCTCAAAGCAGGACCAACCCCAACTAAATCATCCCAGCCAGGGCTTTGTCAAGCCTGACCTTAAAAACCTCTAAGGAAGGAGATTCCACCATCTCCCTAGGGAACCCATTCCAGTGCTTCACCACCCTACTAGTGAAAAAGTTTTTCCTAATATCCAACCTAAACCTCCTCCTCTGCAACTTGCTACCATTACTCCTTGTTCTGTCATCTTCTACCACTGAGAACAGTCTAGATCCATCCTCTTTGGAACCCCCTTTCAGGTAGTTGAAAGCAGCTATCAAACCCCCCCTCACTCTTCTCTTCTGCAGGCTAAACAATCCCAGTTCCCTCAGCCTCTCCTCATAAGTCATGTGCTCCAGTCCCCTGATCATTTTTGTTGCCCTCCGTTGGACTCTTTCCAATTTATCCACATCCTTCTTGCAGTGTGGGGCCCAAAACTGGACACACTACTCCAAATGAGGCCTCACCAGTGCCGAATAGAGGGGAATGATCACGTCCCTCGATCTGCTGGAAATGCCCCTACTTATACAGCCCAAAATGCCGTTAGCCTTCTTGGCAACAAGGGCACACTGTTGACTCATATTCAGCTTTTCGTCCACTGTAACCCCTAGGTCCTTTTCTGCAGAACTGCTGCCCAGCCCTTCAGTCCCTAGTCTGTAGCAGAGATCCCTGCCTCTCAACCGACTGGGCTATATGAGGAAAAGGAAGATGAGACCATGGGTTTCAGGTGCCCTACGCACGTATGCTGCCTCTGCCTAAGGACAAACCCATAGCTGGGACCAGCGCTACTCAACTGTGCCGGCTCCAAATCGTTATGAGTCGGACACCAGTGCGTTTCGACTCCATGAGACCGCTCGTAAGCCGCTGCCTGCATTAAGCATGCTTGCAGCACCTCTCTCCCCTGGGACAGGATAATAGTTAACTGTGATACAGGAGGGCCAGGGAGCAGCAGTAGTAGAATGTGAGAGGGGAAATATATAAGCCCCAGGCTAATTAAGGCGTGGCTCCCTGGAGACTAGGGAGGGTGGCTACAGGTTAATTGGAGCACCTGCAGTCAATTAAGGCCCCCTCTCAGGAACCTAATAAAACCCCCTGCTTCAGGCAGACAGGGGAGGAGGAGGAAGGAGTTGGAGCAGAGTGGTTTGGTGGTGGAGCAGAGTGCAGTTTGGAGGAGTTGGAGCAGAGTGGATTGGTGGTGGAGCAGAAAGCAGTTTGGAGGAAAGCAGAGGAGAGTTTGGAGAAGTGCTGTGGCGGGCTAAGAAGACCAAGACCCTAGGTAAAGGGACACCTGGCTTGTGCAGAGGGAAGGCAGGAAGCCCCACAAGCAGGAGAGGGAAGGAGCCCAGGAGAAAGTATCACTAGCTATTAACCAGGATGGGTAAGGAATGGTGTCCTTAGCCTCTGTTTGTCAGAGGGCGATGATGGATGGCAGGAGAGAGATCACTTGATCATTACTCACTCCGGGGCACCTGGCATTGGCCACTGTCGGTGGACAGGATACTGGGCTGGATGGACCTTTGGTCTGACCCAGTACAGCCATTCTTATGTTCTTATGTTCTTTGCTCTAACACTGGAAACCCGGCCAGGCAGGAGAGCTGCTGGTTTGCCACGGGAGATGTCCGCTCCTGCCCTCCCAAAGATGGACCAGAGACACCCCGCAAACCGCTGGGGGCCAGCGGAGAGCAAAGATTGTGTTGAGTGCTTCCCCCCTTCCCGCGCCCAGGAAGAGGAGACATGTCCCGTCATCTTGAACGCTGGGGGAAAGGAACAAAACCCCCTGATGAGCCAAAACGGCATCCGTTCGGCTGTTTGAGCGCTGAAGGGCCAGAGATCCCCAGATCTGCGTCCAGGGCCGCCCTGACGGACGCTTCGAACCGACGGCTCGCTGCCACGGAGGGTTGTCAATGTCGCTCGGACAGATCCCTCGCGGGACGTCATCTTTAATTAAAGGGGCATCTTTAATTCCTGGAGACAACCCCGGAGGGCTGGCCGCCCGAGTACAATTCTGTGACGCTGTGGATTTCAACATCCTTATCAACGATCTGGAGGATGGGATGGATGGCGCCCTCAGGAAGTTCGCGGATGACACTAAGCTGCGGGGAGAGGTAGATACGCTGGAGGGTAGGGATCGGATATGGAGGGACCTAGACAAAATAGAGGATTGGGCCAAAAGAAATTGGATGAGGTTCAACAAGGACAAGTGCAGAGTCCTGCACTTAGGACGGAAGAATCCCATGCACTGCTACAGACTAGGGACCAAGTGGCTAGGCAACCGTTCTGCAGAAAGGGACCTGGGGATTACAGTGGACTCCCCCTCTTCCAGTCCCACCCCGTAGACTGCCCTGGGCTCCCCCCTCTTCCAGTCCCACCCCGCAGACTGCCCCGGGCTCCCCCCTCTTCCAGTCCCACCCCGCAGACTGCCCCGGACTCCCCCCTCTTCCAGTCCCACCCCCACAGACTGCCCCGGATGTGACGTTATTGACAATAACTGGGACCATATAGATCATTGTTACAACAAAGGTCCTGTAGTGGCACCAAATCTTATCTAAAGGGGGTCAAATGAGGTGTCTAAGACCAGGTTATGCTTGGCTGGTTATGATTATGCCATTTATATGTATGTATCGGTTTAGTAGTTGAAGTTATGAATATTGGCTTTATACTGTCTGTATTTCAATGGCTTTATACTGTCTGTATTTCAAACTGGGGCTGGGCTTCTGGGACCCAGGACAAGCTATCAGCTCTGCTAGGCCGGCTTGATGGCCCATTAAGAGCCATCAGCGATACAATGGACCCAGTGAGAGAAGGCAGACACGCCTGTGACTCAGCAAATTATGCAGGGACTTGCCCATGTGACTCCAGACTCCATTTTGCTGTGATTTTCCACAGTAAGGACAAAGAGGTGTCTTTACACCTGGAAGAAACTATAAAAGGCAGCTGCCTCATCTCCATTTTGTCTTCATTTCCTGCTTCTTACCTCTGGAAGAACCTCTCTACAAATGGAAGCTTTGAATAAAGGACTGAAGGACCCATCCCAGCTGTGGATGTAATCCAGAGGCTTGATTTGAACCTGCAGCTTATTTCATCTTTACTGCAAGCCTGAACCAAGAACTTTGCCATTACTGTATGTAATTGATTCCTTTTAACCAATTCTCGCTCTCACCTAGACCTTTTTCCTTTTATGAATAAACCTTTAGATTTTAGATTCTAAAGGATTGGCAACAGCGTGATTTGTGGGTAAGATCTGATTTGTATATTGACCTGGATCTGGGGGCTTGGTCCATTGGGATCGGGAGGACCTTTTCTCTTTTACTGGGGCATTGGTTTTCATGACCAGTTGTCCCCATAACGAGTGGCACTGGTGGTGAGACTGGGAAACTGGAGTGTCTTAGGGGATTGCTTGGGATGACTTGTGGTTAGCCAGTGGGGTAAAACCAAAGACTCCTCCATCTGGCTGGTTTGGTTTGCCTTAGAGGTGGAAAAACCCCAGCCTTGAGCTGTAATTGCCCTGCTTGAAGCAATTTGTCCTGAACTGGCACTCTCAGTTAGGTCCTGCCAGAACCAGCATCATTATAGTGGCGTAGTCGGCAGGATCCACAGAACCAGGTCAATTAAGCTTTGGGTCAGAACCCCACACTATCCAAATTTGATTTTTGGTGTTGAGAGTTGGGTTGGTTAAAGATCAGTGACCATGAGCCAGAAAGCATCAGCAAAAGCAATGAAACTGCAAGCCCTGAGAGACAGCCTGCAGTTTGAACATGAACAAAACCTGGCAGAAATTCGTATGAAAGAGAAGCAAGCCTTGGCCCAGCTGGAGAAAGAAGCAGCGGAGTGGAAGGCTCAGTTCAAAAGAGAAGCTGCACAGAGGGAGAAAGAAGCTCAAAAGAGGCGTCTGAAACTGTTGGCTGCTGAGGAGGACGCTCGAGAGAGGCAACAAGAAACTGCCAGACTTCAGCTCCAAGTCAAAAAAGCAATGGAAGAACGGCAGAAACTGTATCCTCTTGAATGTCGCGTGTATAACTATGTTGATATGTTTTACTCTGAGCAATTTTCTGTGTTTAACCAGTTTTGCTATGGCCAGGGAAAGGGGGATTCTAACCTGGTGGGAAATAGCTCTTTGTCTGTGAATGAAGTCCCTGAATGTCTGTATAATGTCTCAGAAGTGAATCTGGAATTAGATCAAGCCCAGAAAGAACTCATTGGTCAGGAAAATGTTTCTCAGAAGCACATTAAGGTGATTGGTCAGGTGAAAACCCTAACTGAGGAAGGAAAGGGTAAAATAGTGTTGGCTAGCACAGCTTGTAAAAGTGAACCTGAAAAGGGTAACTATGATTTGCTGGAGATAGCTCAGTGTAGTGAGAAGAGCAGCAGTTTGTCTGTTGGGAGTGGCAATGTGCCTGGTAGGGGAAGTTTGGATGAGCCTAGGCAGCCTTGTGAGCGGATGGCTTTGTCTAGTCAGCAGTTTGGGAAGGCGAGGATAGTGGGAGATGAGTGTCCCTATACATTACCTGTTTCCTGTGTGGAGAAATGTGACAGTGAAGGAAATGTGTCTGTGTCTGTCAGGGGTATTCACTTGCCTATGGAGGAAGCTACCTCGGTCTCCAAGCAGTTGTCTGTGAACAGCCCTGTGTGCTGGGACAAGGGAAATGGGATCCCAAGCTGTGTGTCTGGGAAAGGAGAAGGTGTCTCCAGCTCTTCTTTGTCTGTGGGGCAGACAGAAGGTGCCTCTCAGCCTGTGATGGTTGAGAATAGTGCAGTTGTCTGCAAGTTGGTTCTGGATTCAACTAAAGCCCAGGAAGGGAAGGGTCCTAAGTTTGTGTCTGCTAGGGAGAAGGGCACTGTAACTAGGTTGCATCCAGTTAGTGTCAATGCAGAATCCCAGAGACCAAACAATTCTGGTGCTTGTAGTTTGCCTGTTGCTAATGTGTGGCTGGGAAAGGGTGTAGCAACTCTGTCTAATCAGGGTGATACCCTAGCCAGGGCACAAGGAGAGCAGAAAGGTGATTTGGTTGTGTTACCTACTGACCGTTTGACAACTGGTAGCAAGAAGGAAAAGATTCCTAAACTTGTGTGTGGCAAAGGGAAGGAGACTGCTTCTATCCTTTTATCCAATAAGTCTAGGAGTTTGCCTGAAAGGGGATTGTGTAGGAATCCGCCTGATGAGCCAGAGGTGATCATGGATGTGAGTAAGATCCAGAAGGAGTCTGTTGTTGCTCAGGAAAATGTTCCTTTAGAGCAAGCCCTAGGTGAAAACGGTACAGCATCGTTACACCGGACTCCCCCCTCTGCCAGTCCCACCCCGTAGACTGCCCCGGGCTCCCCCCTCTGCCAGTCCCACCCCGCAGACTGCCCCGGGCTCCCCCCTCTTCCAGTCCCACCCTGCAGACTGCCCCGGACTCCCCCTCTGCCAGTCTCATCCCGCAGACTGCCCGGCTTCCAGAGACCCGACCTCCATCACCCCCTTTGCTCCTCCTTCAGGTGTTTGTCTCGCTTCCCATGTCAGTCAGTTGCGGCCTTTCCTGGTGCCAAAGGAAATCAGACATAGCCTCACCCTCCCCCAAGGGCATCAGCAAAAGTCATGCACCCTTATTCCCACCACCTAGGCATCGGTGTAATACACAGGGAAACTGAGGCACGCACCGCCATCATGCAAAACAGCAAGACTCACCCAGGCTCACCTACAACACAACGAGGGAAGACCCACCCCCACTTCGTCACACCCTGCGCGCCCTCTGCTGCTCTCGGGGCGCATCATGACCCCGTTGAAATGCGGGCCCGAAGCCAGGATCAACCCATTTGCAGCTCGAGTGGCAGAAAGCTCACCTCAGTCCCTGGAAAAATCATGGAACAGGTCCTCAAGGAATCAATTCTGAACCACTTAAAGGAGGGGAAAGTGATCAGGAACAGTCAGCATGGATTCACCAAGGGCAAGTCATGCCTGACTAACCTAATTGCCTTCTATGATGAGATAACTGGCTCTGTGGATGAGGGGAAAGCAGTGGATGTGCTATTTCTTGACTTTAGCAAAGCTTTTGATACAGTCTCCCACAGTGTTCTTGCCAGCAAGTTAAGGAAGTATGGGCTGGATGAATGGACGGTAAGGTGGATAGAAAACTGGCTGGATGGTCGTGCTCAACGGGTAGTGATCAATGGCTCCATGTCTAGTTGGCAGCCGGCATCAAGTGGAGTGCCCCAAGGGTCGGTGCTGGGGCCGGTTTTGTTCAATATCTTCATCAACGATCTGGAGGATGGTGTGGACTGCACCCTTAGCAAGTTTGCAGATGACACTAAACTGGGAGGAGTGGTTGATACGCTGGAGGGTAGGGACAGGATACAGAGGGACCTAGACAAATTAGAGGATTGGGCCAAAAGAAATCTGATGAGGTTCAACAAGGACAAGTGCAGAGTCCTGCACTTAGGACGGAAGAATCCCATGCACTGCTATAGACTAGGCACCGAATGGCTGGGCAGCAGTTCTGCAGAAAAGGACCTAGGGGTGATGGTGGACGAAAAGCTGAATATGAGTCAACAGTGTGCCCTTGTTGCCAAGAAGGCTAACGGCATTTTGGGCTGTATAAGTAGGGGCATTTCCAGCAGATCGAGGGACGTGATTATTCCCCTCTATTCGGCACTGGTGAGGCCTCATTTGGAGTACTGTGTCCAGTTTTGGGCCCCACGCTACAAGAAGGATGTGGATAAATTGGAAAGAGTCCAACAGAGGGCAACAAAAATGATTAGGGGGCTCGAGCACACGACTTATGAGGAGAGGCTGAGGGAACTGGGATTGTTTAGCCTGCAGAAGAGAAGAATGAGGGGGGATTTGATAGCTGCTTTCAACTACCTAAAAGGGGGTTCCAAAGAGGATGGATCTAGACTGTTCTCAGTGGTAGAAGATGACAGAACAAGGAGTAATGGTCTCAAGTTGCAGAGGGGGAGGTTTAGGTTGGATATTAGGAAAAACTTTTTCACTAGTAGGGTGGTGAAGCACTGGAATGGGTTCCCTAGGGAGGTGGTGGAATCTCCTTCCTTAGAGGTTTTTAAGGTCAGGCTTGACAAAGCCCTGGCTGGGATGATCTAATTGGGTTTGGTCCTGCTTTGAGCAGGGGGTTGGACTAGATGACCTCCTGAGGTCCCTTCCAACCCTGAGATTCTATGATTCTATGAAAGCTGAATCCCAGCAGTGTGTTATAGCATAAAGATGTTCCCTCTTTTCCATCCAAGAATATTAAATGCGCCGGCGTGTGAAATCGCAAACCTGACAGCAAGCCTTGGTAATGAATCCGTGAACGCAGCATTGTACTCTATGACCGGGGAATTGCTAATGTAGTGCCTATTTTTAAGTGCGGGGGGCGGGGGGGAAATAATCAGGAAAACTACAGGCCTGTTAGTTTGACCTCAATTGTACAGAAGGACTTGGAACAAAGTTTGAGAGAGAAAGCAGTTAAGGACACAGAGGTTAACGGTAATTGGGATAAAATACAAGACGGTTTTACCAAAAGCGGATCGTGCCAGACCAACCGGATCTCTTTCTTTGAGACGATCGCTGATTTTTTAGACAAAGGAAATGCAGTCGATTTAATCGACCTGGATTTCAGTGAGGCATCTGATACAGTTCCACGTGGGAAATTATTCGTTCAATCGGAGAAGATGGGGATTGATCTGAGGATTGAAAGGTGGGACACTGGATGGGGAGGGCTAAGAGTTACTGCAGAGAATTCTTTGCCCGGTGTCTGGCTGAGGGGTCTTGCCCACACGCTCAGAGTCTAACTGATCACCAGATTTGGGATCGGGAAGGAATTCTCCCCCGGGTCAGATTGGTAGAGATTTCGCCTTCCTCTGCAGCACGGGGCACGCGTCACTTGCAGGTTTAAGCTAGAGAGAACGGCGGAGAATGAGTGGGCGCGGTTCCGTGGCCAGCAACATGCGGGGTATCAGACTAGAAGATCGCAGTGTGTCTGAGGCTGAGTGAAGGCGCGGCAAAGAGTACAAAAACCACAAGTCGGGTAATTATAGACCTATCCGCCTGGCACTGCTCCCAGCTGACATAGGTAATATCGGCAATGCCAGTCAACGGAGGATTATGGAAACTAGATCCCTTCAAACTAACTTGATACCTTTTTATTTTATAATGAGATTACATTTACAAGTTCTGTTTGCCAGAAGCGGGGAATGAGCGACAGGGGATGGATCACTTGATGATTCCCTGTTCTGTTCATTCCCTCTGGGGTGCCTGGCATTGGAAGACAGGATACGGGGCTAGATGGACCTTTGGTCTGGCCCAGTTTGGCCGTTCTTATGATAAAGGTCCCTGAGTTGATGCAATCGACCTGGACTTTTGCGCACCACTTGGCGTGGTACCCCCCCGACGTCCCGATTAACAAACTAGAAAGTAAGATGGATTCAAAATTGTAAACGGGGAACCGTCATCGAGCGAGCGCTCTGCTGGGCGGGTCCCGCCAGGCTCAGTTCTTAGCCTTATGCTGCTTAACGTTTTTCATGCATGAGCGGGAAGGAAGCATAAAACCAGCCCTGATACGGTGTGCAAAGGACACCAAAAATTTGGGGAGTGGTAAATAAGGAAGAGGACGGGTCACTGATACAGAGCAAGGGGCTCCCTCCCTCCACCACCCGGATCTTCTCCAGCCTGATGCTACCGCTCCCGCCCATGGAGGCATGACATCTCTGCCAGCCCCTGCTCCCCGGAAAAGGATCTTGTTGCACGCCCCATAGAATATCAGGATTGGAAGGGACCTTAGGAGGTCATCTAGTCCAACCCCCTGCTCAAAGCAGGACCAATCCCCAATTTTTGCCCCAGATCCCTAAATGGTCCCCTCAAGGATTGAACTCAACACCCTGGGTTTAGCAGGTCAATGCTTAAATCACTGAGCTATCCCCCTCCCTGACTCTCTGCTCCAACTCCAACTCCAACCCTCTCTGCTCCAATTCCTTCCTCCTCCTCTGTCTGCCTGAAGCAGGGGGTTTTATTAGGTTCCTGAGAGGGGGCCTTAATTGACTGCAGGTGCTCCAATTAACCTGTAGCCACCCTCCCTAGTCTCCAGGGAGCCACGTCTTAATTAGCCTAGGGCTAATATATTTCCCCTCTCACACTCTACTACTGCTGCTCCCTGGCCCTCCTGTATCACAGGTGCCACCAATTCTCCTGTTCTTTTTGCTGACCCAGACTAACACGCCTGCTACTCTGAGAGACTTCAAGAGCTCGATTTGATGTAGCTTAACAAAGGGACGGTTAAGGT
>JAVFKX010000115.1:0-65349 GCA_033296515.1 Macrochelys suwanniensis | reverse complement strand
TAGCTGCTCGCAGTCCCGCTGCCAGGTGGCGGGGGCAGGAGGAGGAGATGGGCGGGGGCAGGAGGCTGGCGGGGGGGTCACTCACCGGGAGGAGGCGGGGGGGAGGGGCAGGAGGCGGCGGGGGGGCAGGAGGCGGGGGGGGGGTCACTCACCGGGAGGAGGAAGGGGGGAGGGGGCGGGGGGGGCGGGGGGGGTCACTCACCGGGAGGAGGAAGGGGGGGGGTCACTCACCGGGAGGAGGCGGGGGGGGCAGGAGGCTGGGGGGTGGGGTCACTCACCGGGAGGAGGCGCACCGGGCCGTGCGGAGTCTCAGCTGCTCGCAGTCCCGCCTGCCAGATGGCGGGGGGGCAGGAGGCGGGGGGGGGTCACTCACCGGGAGGAGGAAGGGGGGGGGTCACTCACCGGGAGGAGGCGGGGGGAGGGGCAGGAGGGGCGGGGGGGGTCACTCACCGGGAGGAGGCGCACCGGCCGTGCGGAGTCTCAGCTGCTCGCAGTCCCGCTGCCAGGTGGCGGGGGCAGGAGGAGGAGATGGGCGGGGGCAGGAGGCTGGCGGGGGGGTCACTCACCGGGAGGAGGCGGGGGAGGGGCAGGAGGGGCGGCGGGGGGGCAGGAGGCGGGGGGGGTCACTCACCGGGAGGAGGAAGGGGGAGGGGCGGGGGGGCGGGGGGGGTCACTCACCGGGAGGAGGAAGGGGGGGGGGTCACTCACCGGGAGGAGGCGGGGGGGGCAGGAGGCTGGGGGGTGGGGTCACTCACCGGGAGGAGGCGCACCGGGCCGTGCGGAGTCTCAGCTGCTCGCAGTCCCGCTGCCAGATGGCGGGGGCAGGAGGCGGGGGGGGTCACTCACCGGGAGGAGGAAGGGGGGGGGTCACTCACCGGAGGAGGCGGGGGGAGGGGCAGGAGGGGCGGGGGGGGTCACTCACCGGAGGAGGCGCACCGGGCCGTGCGGAGTCTCAGCTGCTCGCAGTCCCGCTGCCAGGTGGCGGGGGCAGGAGGAGGAGATGGGCGGGGGCAGGAGGCTGGCGGGGGGGTCACTCACGGGAGGAGGCGGGGGGGGGGCAGGGGCGGCGGGGGGGCAGGAGGCGGGGGGGGGGCACGGGAGGCGGGAGGGGGGAGGCGGCGGGAGGGGCGGGGGGCGGGAGGGGGGCGGGGGGGTGCACTCACCGGGAGGAGAGGGGGGGGTCACTCACCGGAGGAGGCGGGGGGGGCAGGAGGCTGGGGGGTGGGGTCACTCACCGGGAGGAGGCGCACCGGGCCGTGCGAGTCTCAGCTGCTCGCAGTCCGCTGCCAGATGGCGGGGGGCAGGAGGCGGGGGGGGGTCACTCACCGGGAGGAGGAAGGGGGGGGGTCACTCACCGGGAGGAGGCGGGGGGAGGGGCAGGAGGGGCGGGGGGGGGTCACTCACCGGGAGGAGGCGCACCGGGCCGTGCGGAGTCTCAGCTGCTCGCAGTCCCGCTGCCAGGTGGCGGGGGGGGACAGGAGGCGGGGGGGAGGGGCGGGAGGAGGCGGGGGGGGGGTCACTCACCGGGAGGGGCGGGGGGGGCAGGAGGCGGGGGGGAGGGGCGGGGGGGGGCAGGAGGCGGGGGGGGGGGTCACTCACCGGGAGGAGGCGCACCGGGCCGTGCGGAGTCTCAGCTGCTCGCAGTCCCGCTGCCAGGTGGCGGGGCTGGCGGCCACGCAGCGCCCCGTATTGCTCCATCTCGCTGCGGCAGTGCCGCGCCGCCACCTCCAGGGCGGCCTCCCTGGGGAGAGACCGGACAGTCAGACCGGACCGGACCGGACCGGACCGCACCGCACCGCCATGCCCCCGCCCTCCCCCCCGCACTCACATGCTGCCGCGCGGGGCCCACCCGGAACACGCCGAGCCGAGCCGGGCCGGGCCCGCGACCCGTCCCAGTCCGCATGCGCGAAAACCCAGCCGCGGCCATGACACTATAGGCAGTCGGGCTCCGGCCGCTCTCCGCGCATGCGCGGTCCCCCCCCCCGGCGAGCTGGCTGCGCACGCGCGGTGGGGACGTCACGGCGCCGTGTCCCCCCGGAAGCGGAAGCGGCGCGTTGCTAGGAGGGCTCCCGGAAGATGGCGGTGGCCGCTCCGGGCCCCGCGGACGAGCTGGTCTCTGCGGTCACCCTGTACCGGCGGCGGCCCCGGCTGCTCCACGGCACCGTCCTGCCGTTCGTGGCCGGGCTGTACCCGGCCTGGCTGTGGCTGTGGGGGCCCCGGGTCTGGGCCGCGTGGGGGGAGCTGGGAGGAGGCGGAGGCCGGCTCGGGCCGCGGCCCCCCCGAGGCCGCGCTGCTGGCGCTCGCCGCCATCGGGGGTCGCGCAGCTGCTCACCGCGCTCTCGGGGCTGTGGTCGGTCCACGCGCACTGCGCGCTCACCTGCGTCAGGGTGAGTCACGGGGGTCGGGTGGGGTCAGAGGTCGCCACGTGGGCGGGTCCCCATTGGGGCGTCGGGACGTGCCCGGCGCGGGCGGAACCCCCCGCCCCTCCCCCAGGCAGGGCCCTACCGGGGCCGGACCCCGGGCACCCGCCGTTCCCAGCCAAGGGCCTGGGGGGTTCTGGGGGGCCGCGAGCAGGATTCAGGGGTTCCCCCAGGCAGGGCCGGACCCCCGGGCACCCGCCGTTCCCAGCCAAGGGCCTGGGGTTCCCTGGGGGGCTGCACGCAGGATTCAGGGGTTCCCCCAGGCAGGGCCGGACCCCGGGCACCCGCCGTTCCCAGCCAAGGGCCTGGGGGGCTGCCCGCAGGATTCAGGGGTTCCCCCAGCCAGGGCCCTACCGGGGCCGGACCCCGGGCACCCGCCGTTCCCAGCCAAGGGCCTGGGGTTCCCTGGGGGGCTGCACGCAGGGTTCAGGGGTTCCCCCAGGCAGGGCCCTACCAGGGCCAGACCCCGGGCACCCGCCGTTCCCAGCCAAGGGCCTGGGGTTCCCTGGGGGGCCGCGAGCAGGATTCAGGGGTTCCCCCAGGCAGGGCCGGACCCCGGGCACCCGCCGTTCCCAGCCAAGGGCCTGGGGTTCCCTGGGGGGCTGCACGCAGGATTCAGGGGTTTCCCCCAGCCAGGGCCCTACCGGGGCCGGACCCCGGGCACCCGCCGTTCCCAGCCAAGGGCCTGGGGTTCCCTGGGGGGCTGCACGCAGGATTCAGGGGTTCCCCCCAGCCAGGGCCCTACCAGGGCCAGACCCCGGGCACCCGCCGTTCCCAGCCAAGGGCCTGGGGTTCCCTGGGGGGCTGCACGCAGGATTCAGGGGTTCCCCCAGGCAGGGCCCTACCAGGGCCAGACCCCGGGCACCCGCCGTTCCCAGCCAAGGGCCTGGGGTTCCCTGGGGGGCCGCGAGCAGGATTCAGGGGTTCCCCCAGGCAGGGCCGGACCCCGGGCACCCGCCGTTCCCAGCCAAGGGCCTGGGGTTCCCTGGGGGGGCTGCACGCAGGGTTCAGGGGTTCCCCCAGGCAGGGCCTACCGGGGCCGGACCCCGGGCACCCGCCGTTCCCAGCCAAGGGCCTGGGGTTCCCTGGGGGGCTGCACGCAGGGTTCAGGGGTTCCCCCAGGCAGGGCCCTACCGGGGCCGGACCCCGGGCACCCGCGTTTCCCAGCCAAGGGCCTGGGGTTCCCTGGGGGGCTGCACGCAGGATTCAGGGGTTCCCCCAGGCAGGGCCGGACCCCGGGCACCCGCCGTTCCCAGCCAAGGGCCTGGGGGGCTGCACGCAGGATTCAGGGGTTCCCCCAGGCAGGGCCCTTACCGGGGCCAGACCCCGGGCACCCGCGTTTCCCAGCCAAGGGCCTGGGGTTCCCTGGGGGGCTGCACGCAGGGTTCAGGGGTTCCCCCAGGCAGGGCCAGGGCGAGATGTGCTGGGGCTCAGCGCAGGAAGCCAAAGCGCCGCTGTGCCGGGCTGAAGCCGGGGGCCCCGGGCAGGTGCCCTGCTTGCTACCCTGTAATGCTGGCCCTGGCTTTTAAGAACATAAGAACGGCCAGACTGGGTCAGACCAAAGGTCCATCCAGCCCAGTGGCCTGTCTGCCGACAGTGGCCAATGCCAGGGGCCCCAGAGGGAATGAACGGAACAGGGAATCATCACATGATCCATCCCCTGTTTTAAAAGAGGAAAACAGTTGTTGGGGCACTGATGGGCTGTGGAGTTTTTATAGCATGTTGGGGGGAGGCCTCAGAAAGAAAGAGGTTGAGGACCTGTAACCCAGGGGATGCTGTGAAGGCCAAAAGTCTAAATGAGTTCAAAAAAGACTTGGGTAAGTTAATGAAAGGGTTGGTCCATCAATCGCTCTTAGCCAAGATGATCACTCCCATGAGCTGCGTGTCCCTAAACTTCTGACGGCCAGAAAATGGGATTAGATGACAGGGAATGGATCACTTGATAACTGCCCTGTACTGTTCGTTTCCTCTGAAGTATCTGGTATAGGTCTTTGTTGGAAAACAGGATACGGAGCTGGTCTGACCCAGTATGTCTGTTCTTATGTTCTTACATAGGGTTACCTCCCTCCTCGCTTGCCCTTAGTTTTCTTACTCTGGAATGGATCTTCCCATTGTTGGGGGGGGGGGGGCGCTCTGAGTGAGACCCTGCTCCCCTTGGTCTCGTCTGTCCCATGTGGACATTGGAATGTCCATTGGGCTCTCTACATCATAGAATCATAGAATCTCAGGGTTGGAAGGGACCTCAGGAGGTCATCTAGTCCAACCCCCTGCTCAAAGCAGGACCAACCCCAACTAGATCATCCCAGCCAGGGCTTTGTCAAGCCTGACCTTAAAAACCTCTAAGGAAGGAGATTCCACCACCTCCCTAGGTAACCCATTCCAGTGCTTCACCACCCTACTAGTGAAAAAGTTTTTCCTAATATCCAACCTAAACCTCCCCCACTGCAACTTGAGACCATTACTCCTTGTTCTGTCATCTTCTACCACTGAGAACAGTCTAGATCCATCCTCTTTGGAACCCCCTTTTAGGTAGTTGAAAGCAGCTATCAAATCCCCCTTCACTCTTCTCTTCTGCAGGCTAAACAATCCCAGTTCCCTCAGCCTCTCCTCATAAGTCATGTGCTCCAGCCCCCTAATCATTTTTGTTGCCCTCCGTTGGACTCTTTCCAATTTATCCACATCCTTCTTGTAGTGTGGGGCCCAAAACTGGACACAGTACTCCAAATGAGGCCTCACCAGTGCCGAATAGAGGGGAATAATCACATCCCTCGATCTGCTGGAAATGCCCCTACTTATACAGACCAAAATGCCGTTAGCCTTCTTGGCAACAAGGGCACACTGTTGACTCATATTCAGCTTTTCGTCCACCGTAACCCCTAGGTCCTTATAGTGGGAGGCTACTCAAGTGTCTTGAGCTTGGATTCTTCCCCTGCTGGCCGTGAGCTGTCTGCTGCTTCCAACCCCGAGGGGGCTGTAATATCCTGGTGCTGTGTGTGCAGAATTTCTGGATGGGAGAGGCTGTAGAGGTGTAAAGTAACAATAATGAGTGATATCACTTCTGAAGGGCCACCATGGATATCAGTATCTATCCAGCAGAATTGCTTCCCATACTGTGGAAATGCAGCCATTTCTGAGGTGGGACGTGGCAGCTGAGTATACAGAGATAACTCATTTGCTGTGACATGGCAATGGTTTAATAGCCGTATAGAAACACTGTGCACTTTTAGACAGAAAGTGAAACAGAATCAGAGGGTGATTATGGGTGGGGGTTATGAAACATTTTCTTGTACAGAAATATCTCTCCATTGAACCTGGGCAGACAAACTGGTCTGCTTTTGCTTGGGACGTGTAGGGGAGAAATGTGTGTGGCTGAGCTGGCCCTGCTTACAGGTGTGATAACTATTTTAGCACAAAAGAAGTTGCTTTATAATGACTGAACTGCTCTGGGTGCAGCTTAGCTTTCTTTGCCAATATTTGTTGTTCCACCTGCGGCTGGGAAGCGAGAGACGCTGGTAACTGGGCTGGCTGGTTTGCTTCACTTCGTGGCATTTCCTGTAACTGTCTGTATAGCTTCCTCTTAGGAGTAGTTGCATGTCTAAACTGCAAATTGTCTTGGCACAAAACATCTGGTACAGCTTCATTAACTAGTCCCCAGAGTAGTTGGCATCGGTCTGCAGCTGTATCCAGGGCATTTATTCAGACAACCAAGGAGATCTCAAAGCAGATGAGCCCTTGGAGCTGGCTGCCAAAACGGTGGGCTATATCCTAGTGTTTTCCCTGTGTTTTGGTAGTGTTACTGATTAGGCAACTTGTTGCTGCTTTGGATTGCAGGCAGTGGTAACTAGGGTTGCCAACCCTCCAGGATTGTCCTGAAGTCTCCAGGAATTAAAGCTTAATCTTTAATTAAAGATTGTCATGTGATGAAATCCCCAGGAATTCATTTAACCAAAGTTGGCAACCCCAGGAGTTAGTCAAAGGCCTTGATTGCTGAATATGTTGCAAATACAGTTATTTTTATCATGAATGTTAAAAATCCAAACCTTGAGCTCCAGGAATTAACGATGTAAACAACAAGGAAACAGGAATTCTTCAGGGTGGCTGAAGGGGTCTTACATGCAGGTAATTGCATGAAAATGAGCAAAGGAAAAACTAGGCAGATTCTTTGGCAAAATGCTCTGAGATCTGTTAGACTGTGGATTAGTTTCTTCAGGGCTGGGGTGGAAGCTACATCGTGTGGAAACCTTAAACTGACACAGCCTTGGAGAACAGTGTCGGAAACAGGGTAGGAACAAGATTTGACCACGAAGGTGCATACACTTTCGACTAGTCACTAAAGTCACCCACCCAGCCATGCTGCAGCAGTACTCCTCAATGAGGTTGAAGATTTCTCTGCCCTTTGTGCTTTCCCTTTTGTGTTTTTTTGATGTTATTTTTAGATGCTGCAATAACGTCAGATTAAATAGACTAAAGTCTGGGTCAAACTGTGCAGCTGGATCCAGAGGAAAATGTGAAGAATAAAAGGGTTAAAATGTTGCTTCTCTTGATTCCTTTTATTAAGAAAATCCCCTTTTGCCAGAGAATCTGCTAGCGCTGTTGAGCTGCAAGAATGAAACTAAAAGTCGAGTGTGCTCTGATGGTTTCATTGCAATGTGAGTGGGCTGTCACAATCATCCATTAAGGGTATTAATCTGGTAACCTTTGGTCAGCTTGAGTTTGAGATGTGATGTGGCAGTTTGATGAACTTTTCCTTATGTCTCTTATTTCCGATGTGTTCCTAACTAAAATCTGAAACGTGCTGTAATGTGGAAAGTAGTGTCGTAGAGCTTTTTTTGTTAGTCAGTTACCTTTTATTATTAGATGCTTTTATTGCACTTGTAAGCCTTTCTTCTAAGCAATTAATCCTTTTTTCATGAGTATATAGTAAAAAGTGTTGTCTATTCACAGGCTCTCCCAATATTACTAAATGTCAGTTGAGACAATTACAGATTTCATTATAATGGCAGATGGAAAATCCCTGTTGGTTTCCATCTATTCCATTTTCCTGATCCTGGGGGCCAGGACAGGGTTGTTTTCCAGTCCTTTGTTTAAAAAGGAGTACTTGTGGCACCTTAGAGACTAACAAATTTATTTGAGCATAAACTTTCGTGGGCTACAGTCCGCTTCGTCAGATGCATAGAATGGAACATATAGTAAGAAGATATATATATATATATACACACACATACAGAGAATCATGAAATGGTGGAATTTGCCATACCAACTCTAAGAGGCTAATTAATTAAGGAGAGCTATTATCAGCAGGAGGAAAAAACTTTTGTAGTGATAATCAGGATGGCCCATTTCAAACAGTTGACAAGAAGGTGTGAAGATACTTAAGATGGGGAAATAGAAAAAGTCAATGGGCCATCTTGATTATCGCTAGAAAAGTTTTTTCCTCCTGCTGATAGTCTGGTATGATGAAGGGTCTGAATTTAACAGTCTTCCCCCCTCTGTCCCTCACCAAGAATCTTCAGAGCTCATCATAACGATCCTCAGCTCCCTATTGTTCCTCCATGCCAGAGTCCCCAAGCTGTTGAGTGAATTCTATGAGATAGATGCACTAATCTAGCTCAGTAGCCTTGAGTAGAAGAGAGATCATTTGACATCGTTGGAACGTGGCTTGTGATTTTTGTTCAAATGGCAGTGGTAGGTCTCTGGGAACAGGCTCTTCATTTTTGTTGGGGGAACTTCCCAAGTGTGCTTTGTTTTAAAGCAGCAGCAAAGGTTTTCAGATATTGCAAGGACGTAGATGTATCCATCCGAGTCACAGAGAACTCATGTAATATCTCTCTGCAAAGCCATCTTCTCTGTCCTGTGAGGTGCTCAGCTCCCTAGCTGCCTAAGGATGCGCGGGGGGAGCACATCAGCAGAGTGGTCCAGGTGCACCCTGACCTTCCGTAGACTGATGCCAGCAACTCCAGGCGTGTAGGGCAGGGTTGAGATTGCATTGACAATACTTGTGTTTTTTACTGGGCATCGTTAGCGCACTCACAAGTGGAGGTCCCGGTTTGAGGAGCAGCTGTGTTGATCATGTCAAAGTTAATGGGACATTGAGTTTGTTCATCAAATCTGAGACTTTATCAGATTTATGGGAAACTTTTTTTTCAGCGAGATGTGACCTCTGACCATCAACAATTGCTATGCTGGGAAGAGTTTGTGGCTAATTGTTTTTCTGTTCAGAATCTCAAACTGGGCAGTTATTCCCATTCACTTTTCTATCCTCTCCAGCATGTTGGCTGGACTAAGTTCACCTGATTCACTCTCCCCATCCCCTCCAAAGAATCCTAGGAACTCCGTCTTTTCTTGGGAGTCAGGATACAGGATAATTTTCATTGCAAGTGTTGGTCTTCCCTGGGTGGTTTAAAATATCAATGAAAAGTCCAGATAAGCCAGTAAAAATAGAGGAATGTTCTCTGCATTTGAGTGTTGCTCACAGTGTCTCATAATGATGGTACATGGATCCCTCCTGGCTTCCACTGACCTTGTGACCTGCTTCACAGAGTGCATGTTTGCTTTGTGTTTTTCAGGAACCCAGTCCTAGGAAAGCCACATTAGCTAAAGTTGTGCCAACCCCAAATAATGGATCTGCAGAGCTTGTGCCACTCCATCGAGACCAGGTACAGACTTAGACTCCAGCTCTTTATAATAGCTGACAGCTGCCTGGGAACTGCTGTTTCTTAGCAAACATACTCCTCTCCAACCTGCCTTTCCAAAGCCACTAATTTAAATTAAAAGTGTAGAGCTTGGCTGAAAGCCAGCTGATATCCGTCACAGGCAGGGATTAAGAGGTTTTAGAAAGTGCAACATTTGTAACTAACACCTGTAGTCTCACAGGCAATGTTTAGGAACAAAAGTTGTAAATGTCCGCTTGGTCCCATCTAATCCAGCCTTCCCAGCCAGTGCAGTTCCCCATAGTATATGTGAAGTGATGTGGCCCTGTTGTAAGGACCGTTGGATGGGAAAGTCTAAATGCTCTTCCCTTCTGCATAATCCCTGCAGGGGGAAGACGGGCAGGAAGCCCTTTCCTTTGAGTTTCAGAAAATTAAGTATTCTTACGAGGTCGATGAGAGGAAACAGTTTCTCCCTGTGGCTTTCCCTGTGGAGCACCCCCTTTCCTGTTACCAGAATGCCCGAGGCTACCAGGAGGACAGAGAGATCCGAGTGGCTGAGAAGAAATACGGCACAAACAAGTGAGTGTTTGGGGGTGGAGCTGAGCCTACCAGAAACTGCAGGCATCAAACTCTCCCTGGGTAATGTTCAGTAACAAGGATTTCAGGGACTGGGGGTTCCAGGCACTGGGTTTTGAATATCCTTGCTCCAGATTATCAGGTTTTTTGGAGCTAAATCTCCTGGAGGAAGGAGATAGCTACTTCCTACAACAGCATCAAGTCTGGGGTTTACCCCAGAAAGGGCCCTGGTTACAGATTCAAATCCCTTACATCTAAGAGTAAATGAAGAGAAGGGGAAGATGTTCTGGTACAAAGGGGAACAAAACCTCCTGTTCATACTCCAGAGGCTGCAATAGCTTTTGGGTTGAGATGGTGCCATGAGGCCTGAACACCAAGATTAACAAGGATTTTATTCTTTCCCAGGGCAGAAATGGTGGTGCCAGAGTTCTTGGAACTCTTTAAAGAGAGAGCCACGGCCCCTTTCTTCGTCTTTCAGGTAATCAAAAGCTGTAACTGTTGTTCCCAGGGTGCAAAGAAGGGAATTCCCTCCAATCTGCAATCTTAGTTTGGGAATCTGAAATCGGCTGGCTGTTTCCAAAAGCCAAAAATGCACTGTTCATACACTGCAGTGTCTACTGTGGGGGAGACTTTCTTACTTTGGGGAAGGGGCTGACATATCTTTGGTCAGTCATAACTGAAAGTTGTTACTGTCCAAAGTGTGGTAGATTCTAGTCCAGTTCACATCATAGCTGACATGAACCATCCCCTTTGGTAGCCTCAGCAGAGAGGCCAAAGACCAAGGCTAGAGAATGCCTTTCTGGCCCTCTGAGTCAGGGTAGAAGTGCATTAGCAGAGCAGCACGTAGAGGAGGTGTTTGCCTTGTCACTGCACAGACTGTATCTATTCTGTCAAGAACAAAGGAGTTCAATCCCCAGCAAGCCCACACTCTTTGCTGGCTCTAAAAAAAGGACTTGTGTTGTCTGTTTCCTCCTGCTGGGCTGTTACAGTGACATACTAGAGTCCAAGCACGTGTACAGTACAGGATGTGCTGATCTACTGATGGGCTTGAGTTCTCAGAGATGTGTAGCTTCTTTATGGGGTGAGTGCTGGAATGGCTTCCACATCTCTTTCCTCCAGGTCTTCTGTGTGGGTCTCTGGTGTCTGGATGAATACTGGTACTACAGTGTCTTCACTCTCTCCATGTTGGTAGCATTTGAAGCTTCTCTGGTCCAACAGCAAATGAGAAATATGTCAGAGATTCGAAAAATGGGCAACAAGCCATACATGATTCAGGTAAGTGAGCGCAGAGGGATGATGATCAGATGGCTTGTGGATAGCTGGGTTGAGGCGACCGTTTATGCAGATTCCCCATTTATGTACGGAGCGGGGCTTTTGTTGTAGTTGTCTTGTGATCTATCGCTCTCTCTCCCGTCGTACGTTTCTCTAGCACCCTTCCCCATAGTATCTAAGTGCTCTTTCTCGCATTGCTTTTGTTCTGCAGGTTTACAGAAACCGGAAGTGGCGTCCCATTTCCAGTGATGAGATCATCCCAGGGGATATTGTTTCCATTGGTAACTGCCTGCATGCTTGACACAATCAAAAGCCCGTATGAAATCAAATCACTTCTACATGCATGTATCGACTGAGATTAATTAAATTTACAATTCAACCCAATCAAAATGTCCATAAAAATTCCAACAAAGAATCTTTAAATGCCCATGAATGGCTGAAAACTCACAGGAGAGTCCCTCAAGTTCCGATCCCACAGATCTTTAACTTTATTCTCCAAGATTGGAGTCTAAATATTAGGACTAAAATCAGCCACAGCTTCCCTGCTTCAGGTCAGAGGTTCTAAGAGTGGAAAGTTCCATCCATAAGCTGAGGATAGGGATGGAGGACGAGGGGGAACAGGATGCTGTCTCCAGCCCTGTACTGTGACTCTTCTTTAGATTGCATTGCCCCAGGAGTATTGTCCCAGTCTAAAGCTTGAATGGCAGTAAGAATTGTGCTCCTTTACTTTTAAATCCCTCTAGTTTCAGTGCTATCTCAGGCTTTTGTGACACTTCTGGTTCACATCAAAGCTTGTATTTTGGTGAAGGTCATGGGACAGATTTGGGAACTTGCAAGTGCGATTTGCCCTTAGAAATTCTCTGCATCTCAGCCAAAGCAAAGTGGAATTGCATCCTGCCAGACAAACGGGCTAACAGTGGCCAGTTCTCACAAACTTCTAAGCGTTGCTTTCTTGATTTCAGGCCGATCTCCTCATGAGAACCTCGTGCCATGTGACGTGCTCTTGCTCCGTGGAAAGTGCATTGTGGATGAAGCCATGCTGACTGGAGAGTCTGTGCCTCAGATGAAGGTGAGAGACCGGTCGGTCCTCAGTAATGCTTGTTACGTCATCATTGTTTATGCACCAAGTTTCATTCCAGCCACCGCAGCATCTGAACAGTGCAGGGTTTATAGGTGCAGATCAATCTTTGTGTAAACTCTGGCCCAGAAAATCTGGGTCTGTCTGAGTGTTATCCACCCCCATATACATGATTGATGATCTAGTAAATGAGAAACAGAATGTCTGTTTTGTCTGGCTGTGGCTACGGCCTCTAGGACTGGATTGCAGTGTGTGGGCACAGCCCAGCACTCCCCCACATTCCCCAGTCTGGGCTGCTTTGACTGGGCAGACGGGAGGGACGAGCACAGAGAGCTTCAAACCCAGTGAATCTCTCTTGTTTCTATGCCAGTGCGTGATTTAAACTTGATAAAATAACGTTTAGAATAGCCTCCCTGTTGAGGCTGGTGATCCAAGTGTGAGCAAATCCTCTGACCCCAGGATTCTCATGGGTACCAGGCATCTGAGCTAGGACAAAGGCAGGAGCGAAGTGTCCTGTCCAAGCCCAGAGTCAGTTCCTGCAGACGGCCCGCAGGGGAGCTGAGAGTGCCTCATGGAGATGGGACCCCGTAGAGGAGCGTTATGACTGGCAGCTAACTGGAAACAAGTCCTGCTTCTCTGAGTCCCGAATTCTCTCATTCAGGAGCCCATTGAGGATCTCAGTCCAGAGCATGTCTTGGACATGCAGACAGACGCCAGACTGCACATCATATTTGGGGGGACAAAGGTTGTGCAGCACATTCCACCCCAGAAAGCCAGCACGGGACTGAAACGTATGTACTTGCCAAGCAGACGGCTTTGCCAGATGGAATGCCATGGCCTGGCCCACTCCTTTTAAACAATGTAGCTTCTGGGCGATGGCTCTGGGTGTGTCACCCTGCCCCGTCCTTTTAGATAGCAGCTTAAATTGAGTGTTATCATGAAATAATCTTTTGCTGAAAGCAGCCGTGTTCTCCTGGAGGGTGAGAGGAACATGCAGCCCCAATTTTGTTCTAGCTATAATGTGTGTATAAAAAAGATCTCTACTGAGCTTAATGCTGTTGTTCCTGTTCCAGCTGTTGATAACGGGTGCGTGGCATACGTTCTGAGGACTGGATTCAACACATCTCAGGTAAGAAGTGTATGAGAGAATGCCCGTTTAAGTGCATGAGGGAGGTCTGATCAATTGCTGGAGAGAAATTCAAACCAGGCTTCAGAGTGGCAGCCGTATTCGTCTGAATCAGCAAAAACAGCGAGGAGTCCTTGTGGCACCTTAGAGACTAACACATTTATTTGGGCATAAGCTTTTGTGGCCTAAAGCCCACGGCGAAGTGGCGCTGCACTGGCAGTCACTGCGGTGGGCCAGTGAACGGAATGTATCGCATGCAGCAGAGAATCAGAATGCAGCTATCTCCATTATATACACTCGTCATGTATTTTACAAGAAACAGTACTACATGCTGCAGAACTAGCCTCTTGCATTGAAGGCAGTTCTCCTTTCAGGGGAAGCTTCTGCGAACAATCCTCTTTGGGGTGAAGAGAGTGACAGCCAACAACTTGGAGACCTTTATTTTCATCCTGTTCCTTCTGGTCTTTGCCATTGCTGCTGCCGCATATGTGTGGATTGAAGGTGAGCTCTCTGCACCGCGTCCTGGGAGCTCGCTTTTGCCAAGAGTGTAGGAATAGCTAGTGGCGTTTTGGCTGGGAAGGGGAATGGTAGCTGAAGAAGCTGGGCTGTTTCCATGTGTGGGCGTGAACCGTGACTCATTTCATTTTTCTCCCAAATTCCTCAGTAGTTTGTGCCCCTTGGTGCGTCCATCTTGTTGTTGTGTGGCACCTTGTCTGGAGCGGTGAGGCAGCATGTCTCTGGTTTTATTTTGTAGGCACCAAGGACCCCAGCAGGAATCGATACAAACTCTTTCTGGAATGCACTTTAATACTGACTTCAGTAGTTCCACCCGAACTTCCCATTGAACTTTCTCTGGCTGTCAACACCTCCCTTATTGCCCTGGCCAAGCTCTGTAAGTACTAAGCCCAGAAGCAGGAATAGAAACCGACTGTGTGCTCTGGTGTCCAGTACCCCTGGGACTGCAGCACTTGGCCACGTAAAGTGTGTGAAATCGCTGGCTTTTATACACCATGGCACCTCCTCTCTCCAAATAGCAATACCTGGGTTGGGTCCTATGCCCGCCAGGTTCGCCGTATGTGCTGTGTGTGTCTGCAGGATTCTTGTGTCATTCAAAGCAGGGAGGTGTCTCTCAGGGTGGGGTGGAGGTGGTTCACACTGTTTTGAAACTTGGAAATAGCTCCTAAGTAGAGTGTGTGGGGGAAACAGGCTCCCACTCAAAAATCCAGGTTCGGTTGCTTTTTCAACAAGTGCTCTGACCCATAGCAATGGGTGCCTGACTAAGAACCTCGCTGGGTACATGGCCTCCAAACCTATCACCACTCTTCCATACCCCTTTGGGGTTAAATCTGACTTTAACTTCACAAGCTACAGAGCAGAAGGTTTGAGGTTGTTAAATTGTGGCTGAGCACCATGGTTTTTGGCTTGTATGTTGTGGAAAAGATCCGAGGTGGCTGAGGACCCCAACGTATCCTTGTTGCATCTCTGTGATACATTACAGGGTCCCATCTCCTCTCTTTCAGATGTGTACTGTACAGAACCTTTCCGAATCCCCTTTGCTGGGAAAGTTCAGGTTTGCTGCTTTGACAAAACCGGCACCCTCACCAGTGACCACCTGGTGGTAAGAGGTGTGGCGGGGCTCAGGTAAGCCATGGGATGGGTTCCCATAGGTAATGTTAACCATATTGTACACTTGGCTGAGTGTGATGGGGGGTTCACTGCCTTTTTAGCATCTGGTAGTGGGCCCTGTCAGAGCCGGGATGCACCACTGGGTGGGCCAGTGATCCAACGTACCAAATACTGCGTAGCTAAGTAATCACATGTGTGTGACACATTGTTGAACTCGTATGGCTTTGACAGCCTGTCCAGGCCTATTAACGTAGTCTCTCCCCACTGTAGGGATGGGAAGGAAGTGACGCCAGTGTCTGACATTCCTGTAGAAACTCACCGAGTGATCGCTACTTGCCATTCGTTGGTCCAGTTGGATGATGGGACGTTGGTGGGAGATCCGTTAGAGAAAGCAATGCTGATGGCCGTGGATTGGACTGTGACCAAAGGTAGAGACAATGGCTAATTCCTACGTGTGTCCAGTTGCACAAACTGGTACCAGAGCCTGTGTGTGTGTGTGTGTAGATATTCGTGATAATAAAGCTGCTCCTCCCAATTGCATTCCTGTGGGTGAAATTCACCCCCCTTTGTAGGCTTATGTGGGCTTTGTAGTAGTCCTTTGTGTGGGGTGAGCTTTGCCCTACGTAAACCCTGGTGAGTGCTCTGGCACTGCTGGGGAAGGGCTGCGGGAGACCTTGTACAGGTTTTCTGCCGGAACGATATGTGTACGCAAGCTGTTAAAGTACACTTGCACTAGCTCAATAAGAAATAATATAGCCGCAGACGCACAGGCAGCAAGTGAGTGTGTACCAGTGGGGATCAGGCAGGTTGTACTTGGCATGGCTAAAATGTGCCGCTGCTGCCCGTGCTATAGCAGCTACGCTATCTAGACATGCGCTAGCATGTGTGTGCAAGCTGGGTATCACACCCCAGCTCCTCGGGTAGATGTAGCTGAAATCTAGAACTACACCTCGTGCTGCAGATGTGGCGTGCTCAGAAGCAGCTTTCTTCTGATCCACAGAGGTCGTCCGGGCAATTCCATCCCTCAGTCACTGGGGCCAGAACTTCCATCATCACCAGGCTGCAAGGCTTGGGTGGGGAGACTTGTTTGTTCTTGGCGAATGATTCGTTCCTGGGAGCTGAGGGAAGTGATGCTGCTTGCAATGCTGAGAAACCTTTCAGGATTTCCCGATCTGTTTGTTTCCAGATGAGAAAGTTTTCCCCAGAAGTATTAAAACTCAGGGACTGAAAATTCACCAGCGCTTTCATTTTGCCAGTGCCCTGAAAAGAATGTCCGTCTTGGCTTCCTATGAGAAGATTGGCTCGACTGATCTCTGTTACATTGCAGCTGTGAAAGGGGCCCCAGAGACCCTGCATGCAATGGTGAGCACAGCACACGCAAGGAATGGGCTTTACGCCAGCCAGATGTGTCCTAAAATGGGAATCAGTTCATGGGGCCTCCACCAGCTTGCCTGGGTTTGTGAGACTCCATCCTCCAATCCAGAACCTGAATTAATGTCCTGAAAATGGGCCCAGGCGCCCCCGCTTTCCCTGTAAAAACAGTCTCCACTGCAGAGGCTCCAGAATTAATCCCAGTTAAATCAAGGGTGGCGCAGTGTGTGATGTTCTTGGCCACTCTGCTTGCTCTCAGGCCTGCAAACATGAATAGCAACAGAAGGGTGAATATCAGATAGTCACTCTCCTGCCCTCGGCGGGGATATTTGCTGCTGCTTTGAGCTCCCCACTTGCCTCACCCCTGCTCAGGCAGGGCGGCTCCTCTGCGTCACAGTGCATGTGACATGAAGCATTGTAACCTGCGTATAGTTGTTTAACACACTGGTTCCCCCCCCCCCCCTTTTCTGCAGTTCTCTCAGTGCCCGAGCAGCTACCGCACCATGCACACGGAAATCGCACGCGAGGGGGCGAGGGTGCTGGCGCTTGGCTACAAAGAGCTGGGGCACCTCACTCATCAGCAGGTAGGCTTGGCTCCAGGCAGTGGTGCTGGACCGACGGGTGCTGCCGCACCCCCTGGCTTGACGTGTTAGTAATAGCCCAAATACATGGTTTCCATCATCAGCACCCCTGGCTCCGCGCCCGGGCCCCTAAAGTCAGAGCTCCCACCCAAAGGAAGGTGCCCTCATGAGAGGGGGTGGCACAGACACCTCATGGGGAGACGATTGTCATAAGCCACAGATGAACCTGTAACTGCTTTGGTTTTTTTATACCTGAATCCTGTTGGTCTTTATTTTATTTATTTGCTTGTTAGATTTAAGGGACTGTGGCTGAGTCTCCTGGTTTCTATTTTCAGCTCTGGCACTGACTTCTTGTGTAACTGGGCAACTTGCTCTGCCTGCCCATGCTTCAGTTTCCCCACTTGTAAAACAGGGATGATATGCCTGCGGGAGGAAAGTCGGGAGGCTCAGAAGGCGGGGAGGTGACTATATTACCGAAGGAGACGCTGTCTCTAGGGCAGCAGAGGGAGAATCCAGAATCATTCCGTGCACCTCAGGCTGCCCCTGGCGTTCCCAGTCAGGACGGTCTCCAGTGGATGGGGGTCTCATTGCTCGTGAGACGGCGTGTAACACTCCGGTGTGCTTCTTTTCCATGCAAGGTGCGAGAGTTCAAGCGCGAAGCTCTGGAATTTGACCTGAGATTTGTCGGCTTCATTGTGGTCTCCTGTCCCCTCAAAGCCGATTCCAAGCCCGTCATCCGGGAGATCCAGAGTGCATCGCACCATGTGAGTGTCTGCAGGAGGGGACGAGCTCCCGCGAACCGCTTCCCTTGCGGCCGAGCTCCTGGGGCAGTGCAGACGCCTGAGCTCCTGGGCTGGTACAGGCCTCTCCCAGGACTGCAGGGCGTAGGAGGGGAAGGGACCACTGTGATCATCTAGTCTGACCCCCTGCAGAGTGCAGGCCAGAGACCTGCCCCAATGTAATTCCCAGAGCAGCTGTCTCAGGACAACATCCCGTCTCGATTTAAATATGATAGTGGGTGGGGGCACTGGCTGGTAACTCTGCCTTGCCCTGGCGGTTGGATTTCTGGACAGGGTGCCGTACAAAGCACCTGCGATCATTAGTGTCTCAGGAGGAACCTGGTCAGCGTCCGGGAACGTCTCGGTTCTGTGTAACTACCCCCTCGGTAACCTCGTGTGACCCTGTTTCCCTCTCTCAGGTAGTGATGATCACAGGGGACAATCCGCTCACAGCCTGCCACGTGGCCCAGGAACTCCACTTCATCCAGAAGGATCACACCCTCATCCTGCAGCCTCCCCACAGCAAAGGTGAGGGATCCCAGCCCCGCTCTGCTGTAACACTGCCCTCTGGTGGCAGAAAGTGTAACGACGTTGCTGCTGAGAGTCCCCGATAATCCAGGTTTCAGTGTAGTAGCCGTGTTAGTCTGTGTCAGCAAAACGAAAATAAGAAAGAAAAACTTGTAGCACCTTAGAGACTAACAAATTTATTTCAGCATAAGCTTTCGTGGGTTAGTACCCACTTCATCGGATGCATGGAATGAAACATACAGTAGACAGATATTTATACAGTCAGAGAAACATGATAAGGTGGAGGTGCATAGACCAACCTTAAGAGGCTAATTAATTGAGAGGAACCATAACAGCAGGGGAAGAAAAACCTTTGAAGTGATCAACAAGACGGTCACACAGGTGTGAGTGAGGATCGTTAACTTAAGGGAAATAGATTCAATTAATCAGCTAATCCAGTGCCCCTCTGCAGGGCCTTCCCCCAGAGCAGGTCACAGACAGCAGCTAGCAGGAGCAGTGTGCGTATGGGCTACCTGGCCCATCACCAGGGGCCAATAGCAGCTGGCAGGCCTCCCCTTTGTGTGGAAGGGTTGGGGGAGGCAGTGGTGGTAAGGGACTTGGGTTTGGTTTCTAGCTCTGTGGCAGACTCCCTGCATGACCTTGGACAAGTCAGTCTCTTGTGCCTCCTCCCCCGGCTGTGAGGATAAAGTGACTAAGGACACTGAGGCGCTCAGGGTCGGTGTGACAGAGGGGCCATAGAAGTCCCATAGATAGCATAGGGGGCAAGCAGGCGGCCCCACAGTGCAGTCTCACTCTGCTGTCTGGCAATCTGCCAGCTTTCACCACGGTAGCCAGTCCATAGTGATGAGGCGCTGCAGACACCTGGCTCTGTGCATTCTCCCCCCCTAGTCCTGCATGGCAGTGACCGTGCTGACCCCCAACCCTGCCTGCCCTCTGTTTCAGACTCCTGCTGGCAGTGGCAGACCTTTGATGGCACCACCACGTTCCCCATCTTTCCACACTCCCTGCAAGAGCTGACACGTCACAACCTGTGTGTTACAGGGGAAGGGCTCTCTTACCTGCAGACTGCGAGCAGACAGCAATTGTTAAAGCTCATACCCCATGTTCAGGTGTTTGCCAGGGTGGCACCAAAACAAAAGGTGAGATGCTCCAGTCCTTTGTAAAATCTCAGTTCTGTAGGACTGGGCTCTCCCCCGGCTGAGCTTCTGCCTGTCTCGGTGCATCCTACCTAATAACAGTAACAGCACAAACCTTACCTGTGGACATTCCGAAATCCAGAATGACTCCAGCACACCATGGGGAGTCCAAGAGTCTCTGGGGCTCAGCCCCTTGGTCCTCTGCTGAATTACTGTGACGGAGTAGGGAGCGAGATGGATTTGACCTGGGAGGCTTGCGGGGGAGGTTCCCTGGGACCTGCTGCATTGGGAATGCGAGACTTTACCTGGGGCTGTAACATGAGCCAGGAGGGGAGTTGGGAGGTGACACCTTTGGCTGGGAGAATGGACACAGGCTAGAGGAGGAGCCCCGGGGGAGGGGAAGAGCCTGCTGGAGGGTTTAGTGAGTTGCAGTTTGGAGCTGGGTGGTGAAATGCAGGGAGCCCCAAGGCTGGGGTCTAAGCTCCCTGGCCCCCAGAAGGGCCCGACTGAGGGGTCCTGTTTGTACTGACAAGCTCTGTTTGGATTGTGTTCCTGGCATCTCTAATAAACCTTCTATTCTACTGGCTGGCTGAGACTCCCAGTCAATCCGGGGAAGAGGGGTGCAGGGCCTGACTCCCCCACACTCCGTAACAATTACTTAGTTCAGAAGATGCAGAGGGGTGAATATTGAGAACTCTAGGTGGCAAGTCAGCTGCATGATTTCCTGTCTTGTTCACTGTAAAGGAGCCCTCTGGTCCGTGTCCTTAGCGCCAATAGTAAAAACCGAGTGAGGCATAAGACTGGGGATGCTCAAAAAGGGTATTTAACACAGTGCTTTTCGGCGTGTGCCCCAGCCCATTTCGGTCCGTGGCACACAGAGTCCCAGTAGCTTGGGCAGGCGTCGTTCCTGACTGGGCACTTCTCACTGCAGGAGTTTGTCATCACAACATTGAAGGGGCTTGGCTTTGTCACGCTGATGTGTGGGGATGGAACCAACGACGTTGGAGCCCTGAAGCATGCGGACGTGGGTGAGTCTGAGCACGCAATGAGGAGGAAGGTCGTGTGTGGCTTCCCGGGTTTGGCTTGTCTCCCTGGGTGCAGAATTCAGTATTTGGAGCCTGCTGCAGGCATCTCTAGGGACTTACTCATTTACTGGGGATTTTCTCAGCTGGGATTGATCAGTAATTAATCTGGCAGACTCCGTTTGGAGCTGCATCGTCTCTCCCCAGGGGATGAAATGAGCAGTCGGCTGGTGAAATACACACACCGCTTGTGCTTCTGCATGGCATGAGCCTAGCCTAGAGGGGAAAACTGGCTACGAAGCAGTTACCCAGGGAGCGCTTTATAGAGCAACTTCTTCCCCGCTTCTCTGCTGCTGCTTCATCCCCTGAGTGTAACATGCCTCATGGGGACCCCAGTCTGGGACATCCCTGGGTAACCAGATTGTGTATCGATCCTGCATTCCGAATTAGCGATATCCCTAAATCCGGATTAATCTAAACTTTCCAGATGCTTGTTTCAGTTGGTTCAGAAAATGCCTTCTGTGAAATCATTTGGTGAGAATGCTCCAATTGCTGCCCATTGTATTCTGTACAATGCTCCCCATTGTATTCTGTTCCGGCTCCCTTAGCAAAGAGAGGTTGAGCTGAGTAATGTGGTGTATTTCTACTAGGATAGTGGGCCTTGCTGTCGGGCCAGCTACGGTCTCTCGGATACAAGCTGTGGCTTCAGTGCCTTCAGTATTGACTCCTTGATAATAGTTAAAACCTTCCTTGAGAAGTGACCTGAGCTTTACTGCGGCCAGGGGGCATTACTGCATTCCCATGTACAGAGGTGGAAATGACTTGCCGAAGGTCATGTCTGCCGTGTCACTGTCGCCGTGTCGGTCCCAGGATACTCCGCGGTGGGGGAGGGGATATCTTTTATTGGACCAAGTGCTGTTGGTGAGAGAGAGACGAGCTTCACGCTGGCACAAAGTTCAGGTCATAGAATCATAGAATATCAGGGTTGGAAGGGACCTTAGGTCATCTAGTCCAACCCCCTGCTCAAAGCAGGACCAATCCCCAATTTTTGCCCCAGATCCCTAAATGGCCCCCTCAAGGATTGAACTCACAACCCTGGGTTTAGCAGGCCAATGCTCAAACCACTGAGCTATCCCTCCCCCTCACGCCTTGTCTAAGGTCACACAGAGTTAGGACTCGAACCCAGAAGTCCCAGTCCCCTTCATACGTTTGCTCTGCACCACTCTCAGGTGCGCTGTGAAGGGCGGCTCTCGGCCGCTGGGAGCTGAGAGTTCCCACTTGCTGAAGTCATTTTGCCAGTTTGGGTTTTTTCACCCTTTCCTGCAGCTGACTTTTTGGTCTTACAGGCGTGGCGCTGCTGGCAAATGCTCCCGAGAGACTCCCCGAGCGAAAAAAGAGACCTCGCGATGGACCCAATGATGGGAGACCCGCCTTGCCTGCCCTGGGGAGCAGTGCCGTCAAGCCCACCTCCCGCGCCGCCAAGCACAGGGTCATGTCCCAAAGAGAAGAGCAACTGGCCATGCAACGGGTTGGTAACCAGGTCTGCCTGGACCCCAACCCCTCCCCCCTTCCAGGTTCAGTGGCTGACACTGTCCACATCCCTGGTACCCCCTCCCCCTCCCCGGGCTCACTGGGGCTTTTCTTTTTAATTCTTAGAATTAGAATTGAATTCTTAGAAATGGCAGGACACCCCAGGAATGTACATCTGATTGCAGCGAGGCCCTGCACACGCTCCTGGGTGAGGCGTCTCTGGCCAGAAAGGAAGTCAAAGCTAGAAGGAGTTGTCCTTTTCCTGAGCCCCCACCACTGCAGGCTCATTCTAGTCAGAATTGCAGCAGCTGCTCATGACAATCTTGTCCTTTCATGGATCCATAAACCAGCCTTTACATTTCCGGTTCTGCCCAGGGGAGTCCACACGCCCAGACTTTCTCCTCCCTGCCCCTAAAATGACACTGGTGGGTGTCGGCTGACAGGTCTCCTGGAGGTGGGTTCACTCACAAGATGTCTGGGTGGGGTGAGCGCTGCAGCCGGCCCACAGGGCGTATGCTGAGGGGCTGTCTAAGGTGCTGGCAGTGTGGAGAGCCCCTCAGAGCAAGGATCAGGGCTGGGTAGGGATGATGCCAGTCTCCCTGTTATCCCAGTCTGTGATAATGAAATGTCATCTCCTCTCACTGGAAACCAGGAACGGATCAGCCAGGTCCTGAAGGATTTGGAAGAGGACCATGTGCCTGTTGTGAAACTGGGTGATGCCAGCATCGCTGCTCCCTTTACATCCAAGCTCTCCTCCATTCAGTGCAGTAAGTAGCAACGTGGGAGCAGGTCTGTGCTGTTGATTGCCCCATGTCTGGTGACCCATCCTAGTCCGATGAGGAGAGTAGCATGGGCGCATCTCCAGGGTGAATCAGAACAGGCCCTCGGCAAAGGCAGGAGGGCTTTGGGTGGGGAGGGGGAAAGGGTGATTCAAAGACTGACTTTTATTGGGAGGAAACGCCTAAAACATGAGACCAAGGGGGTGCTTCCCCTATCCCTCGCTTTCATTTCCCCCCTATGGATTTCCCAGCTTGGAGCTGGAAACTGACTGAGTGACCATGGCCCACTGGGGTCAAGGCAAGCAGCTCCCCCATGCTGGGTCCCAGGGAGTGGAGGGGGGGTGCGGATGGAGCCACAGAACTTGCATCCTGAGGACAAACGGCTGTTTCTTCTTGCTCTTCAGTCTGCCACGTGATCAAGCAAGGTCGCTGCACCTTAGTGACCACGCTCCAAATGTTTAAGATCCTGGCCTTGAACGCCCTGATCCTCGCCTACAGCCAGAGCGTCCTTTACCTGGAAGGAGTGAAGTTCAGCGACTTCCAGGCAACGCTTCAGGGTTTGTTATTGGCCGGCTGCTTCCTCTTCATCTCCAGGTCAAAGGTATGTGTCACGGCGGCCTGCTGGACCTGGGAGTGCTTCCGAAGGAGGGAATGGGAAGGGTTGTGGTTGTCTTGTGAGGAACGCGGCAGGGAAAGCAGCTCTTCTATTCTTACAGTGAGAGCTGTCTAGACAGCTCACTGCCTGCCCAGAACGTGCAGTGAGTCACTTCGCTCGTCCCTGGATCCTGGCGATAGGAGGCCTTTCTGAGGCCAGCACTCAGCACTTTAGGGAATGTCTAAGAATGAGATCAGACAGACAGTGCATTTCTGTTCAGTGTGCCAGGGCACATGGTCAGACGCAGGCATCAGTCACCTGGGGTGCACTGTTGCCTGCAGTATCAGCTGAAGGTCTCACTGTGTGAAGTGGAATTTATAAGAGCTGGTCATTTCACGGGCACAGTTGACACAGGGGGATCTTGCTGGCAGCTTGGCCAGTGGTGCCAACTTCATTGTCTTTGTACAATTTTTCCATCTGTTAAATCCTGGTGTCTCTTTCCTTTGGTTTCCAGCCTCTGAAGACACTTTCCAGGGAGCGTCCGTTACCCAATATCTTTAATCTCTACACTGTTCTGACGGTGCTGCTGCAGTTCCTCGTCCATTTCCTTAGCCTGGTGTATCTGTACCATGGTGCACAGGCTCGCAGCTCTTCCAAGTGAGTCCTGCTTGTTTCTGAAGTACAGAATGTGAGCACCTGTCATCAGGCTGCGACTGAGCACCAAGTTATTAAACTGGATGGGCAAATCCCATCTGGGAAGGAAGGTGTAGGGAAACCTGCTGCCTTCATGGTGCTTTTCCTTCTTCTTTTCCCTTAGAAACCCCTGCCTGCTTAATCTTAAATTTGGTAGGAAGGAGGGAAATATCCGAAAAGGTGGATTTGAGTCACCAGACAGCTGAGCTGAGTTGAGAACTTGTAGTAAGACTGGGGATCAACCTGAGAGATGCTGTACAGACGTTATGGGCTTGGTGCAGAAATTACTAAGTGTGAGTCTAGGGCCTTGTTATGCAGGTCAGGCTAGGTCAGTAGTCTCCAAATTGTAGGCACAGAGGAACATTTGGAGGGTGCAGCGGAGCCCGGGCCAGCCCCCATGGGAGCGGGAAAGGACCGCCACCCAGCCCCACTCTGCCCCCAGCTCTGTTCTGGCCCTGCCGGGGCCCCGGCGGTGGCCTCAGCCCCCCACCTTGGCTCCCAGCTGCAGCCCTAGCCTTGGCCTTTGGCTTCCAGCCCACGGCTTGGTTGCGGCTTCAGCACCTGACCCCTGGCTGCAGCCAGATAAGAGGGAAGGCGACAGAAAACATTTGGGGACCACTGGACTAGATTATCACAATGGTTCCCTTGAAGGCTTTACAATCTCATCTGATGAAATGGCCCCTAGTCCCAGTTATTCTGAAATCCCAGAACTGGGCTCCATTGATCGGAAAGGGCTTTGGTTTTTTTTAAGGAAAGAAGAGTTTGTGGATTTGTACAAGGAGTTTGAGCCCAGCCTGGTGAATAGCACGGTTTACATCATGTCAATGGCAATGCAGATGGCCACCTTCACCATTAATTACAAGGTAAGACTTGCTCAGCTCGCATCTCTGGGAAAGAAAGGAAGGAACAAAACTGTATTGAAGTTATGATGTTACAGCAAAGGAAATGCGCTTGTAGGAACTGAGGTGTTTGCAAATCTGAAAGGTAGCCCATGTGGGCTTAGCAGTGTGGATGTGAGTGTGAGATACAAAGATTTGTTCTACATTGTTAACTGCAGTGGCACGGATGCAAATCCTTCAGTAGAGACATCCGTTGAGAGTGTGGAAAGAGTTTGCTTATGTACAAAGATAGACTGCGTCAAGGCAAGACCCAAATTGTACATCAAAGTATCAGTCCCCTGTCTGGGATACCAGAATTCCTGTCCTGTTTTTAAACAAGCTTGTGAATTTGGCATTGAAAACTGCCTCCCACTGAACCTTGTGAAGATGAGCTGCAGCAGTTCTGATCTAACGGTGTCTCAATGCTGCATTTGCCATTTCAGGGCCACCCTTTTATGGAGAGTCTGCGGGAGAACAAACCTCTACTGTGGAGCATTATCCTTTCAGGACTGGCCATTCTGGGCCTTTTGACAGGCTCCTCACCAGAGTTCAGTGAAAAGTTTGGGCTGGTGGAAATCCCCATGGAGGTGAGCAGGGACAGGATGGAGTGTTCCACGCTGGCAGACTCTTCTGGAGTAACTGCTGTAGAAACCAATACTATGGAACTGCTACCGCCAGGACTTTCAAAGGGGCCTGAAGAAGTTAGGTGCCCACTGATTTCCATGGGAGTCAGACACCTAACTCAGCTTAGGCACCTGTGAAAATCCCAACTTCATGCTTCACTTACAACTACCTAAACGCTCATTGGAAAGTAGCCCCTTGTACTGAAGATCAGACACACAAGGATTTTCTTGGACAGGAATCAGTTTGGGTTCTGAATTCCCCTGTGTACAAACCAAACTCTGCTCACATCTAAGGGGTTAGACTGGATGACCCTTGCAGTCCTTTCTAATCCCATGGTTTTACGATTCTAAGGGGTTTCTTTTTAAAGATAAAACTTGATTTAAAATAGACTCCTTACATATTGACTTCCAGAAACTCTTCCATAATGTGGTTTGTGTTCTCAGTGTTTGAGACTGAAAATAATTGCTTGTTCTCTAAGAGCTACAGCTGCTTGTTCTAAATATTCTTAAACTAAGAACACCCGGGTTACTCTCCCAACTTGCCTCTGTGGCTGGGTTTCACTTTGAGGTTCTGAAGATCTGCATCCTCCCTGAGGCACAGTAGCAACCTCTCAGAACTTTCTTTACATATTTACTTGGCTTTAGACAGGTTTAGATTCCTGACTAGCCCAGCACTGCCGTTACTGGCTCACTGAGCTTTTCATGTAACCCCTGATCTTCTCCTAGCCCCGTCCTGCCCCCACCTCGAGGGAGACTAGACTTCTGGGTTTGGTCACATGAGGCAGGAGTTCACTTTGCATCCCTGCTTCCTTTGTGGCAGTGCAAACTGAGAGGGACTGGACTGTCCAGTTCTGTACTAGGTGCTTACTTGCCACCATTCACTGATGCTAGATATTTGTTCTTTTACTTTGCTGAAGCCCCGCTTGCCCCTTAATAATCTCCCATTCAAAATAAGTTAGTGCCAATGAAACTTCCAGCAGTTGAAGCCTGTGGTAATGTTGTTTAGCCAAAAATAACTTATCTGAGCTGCTTCCCTTTCAGTTTAAGATTGTGATTGCTCAGGTCTTGCTGGCTGACTTCTTCCTCGCCTTGGTGGTGGACCGAATTCTTCAGTTTCTGCTGGGGAGTGCAAAACTTAAAGTGCCTTCCTGAAACAGATTCCAAGCCTCCAACATCCTAGCAGTGCTGAGTATACAAGTGTGAAAGACAACACCGGAAGGACACACTTCCAGATTGCAAGAAGAATCTTTATTCTTTTGACAGTGACTTAACCCTGCTCTGGAGCAGGCCTGGGAAAGCTTTCTGACATGCTCGTTTGGAGACCACTTGGTGTAACAATCAAGGCTGCATGGGGCAATACACCTATAAATAACATTTCCAGGATGTGACATATTGGGAGTTTTGTACTGCCCTGTGCTTGAGGAAGCGTTTACAGAATTTGGTAATTAAATTGGAATCAATGTATTTTAAAACATTTGGAATTTCTTTTTTGGGGCTTGTAGTGTAAGAGCTCAACCTTTTGAGTAACTAACAACTATTCCCTCTACATGAATTCTGAGGTTCAGACACTTAAATTAGAGTCCCTCAATTATGAAAGAAACAGGGCAGGAATAGTAGGGCAGGGCAGTTCACTAGTCATAAATATGCAAAGAGGGCTTGAACAAAGGCTAGTTTTAATTAGTATGACAATATCAGCAGTAGCCTCTTTAAGCCCTTAGTTTGCTTAGTATTTCTGCTGTATTAAAAAGTTGTGTCCTCAAAAATAAAAACAAAGTTACCTTACCAGGGGCAACATCCAGAATTAAAAAAAAGTTTTAGTAACATTGTAAGAAAAAATGTCCAATACCCAATGTTCATTGATCTTTAAACACAGACTGAACAAAATATTAGTGTCTTGTTGTCTGCTACACAAAAGTAAAACCTATGGTAAACCCTTGAAAACCTGTGCGAGATGCTTGGTTAAGTGTTCATCAGATAACATCAGTATGTCTCCTCCCTCCCTCCCCCCCCAAATCTTAGCTTCCACAGTGAGCTAAATCCAGGTGATAGTGGCACAGTGGACACTTCAGTAAAATACAAACAGCAGCGAGTTTTAGACCTGGGGTCAGCTGAGTGGCTGCAGGTTTAAAAATTGCAGTGTAGATATTTGGGTTTGGACTGGAGCCCTGGCTCTGCAACTTGATGACTTAGGGGGGTGGGGGGGGGGGGTGTCAGAGCCCAGGGTCCAGCCCAAGCCTCCCCACTGCCCACCTGTGGCCACGCCTGTGTCTTTTATTGCAGTGTAGACATGGCCCCAGGCTGCAAGTATAAATGCACTTTGCCTGTGAATATAATCTTTCAACAGTTGATGGAAACTAGAGAGCACCAAGTGGATTACAGATTTAAATATTACAAAATTAGAAGGCAGAAACAGAGTTCATTCAGTTCTTTACAGGAGTGTCCTTTGGAGAATTGAGTCCATCACATCTGGTTGTGCAGTTTATGCACCTGTGGCAACAGGCAGCCTCAATGGAATGATTTAGTAGGAAGAATGTAACTTTATCTGCTAGAAGGGGCCTGTACCCCATGCTTTGGTAGCACTCTGTGCTGCTCGCTGCTAACAGATGCTGGGTGGGAGTCTGGCAGCCGCAGTCCTTTCAACTACAAAGGCATAGTCATACTGAAACAAAAAACAAGGTTTATAGATAGAAAATGCTACCTCACTCTCATAGCTGTTAGTACATACAGAACTCATGTTCAGCCACTCTAAAGCTTCCATCCTTTTGTACTCCAATTTGGGATTACCAGTGAGAACAGAGGGCAGGCTGCAGTGAATTACTTACCTCCTTCTCAATGTCAGCAAGAGATTTAATGTTCAAGTTCATGAAGATGGAAAAGGCCTACAAAACAGAGGTAACTACAGTAGGTAATATGTTCCTGGTGTCCTAGCAGCCTCCTCTCCCACTGGTTTTTTACCCTGTAGAACTGTTTGCAACACCCAGGAGACCGAAGACTTTTGCCACATGAACAAATACAGAATCATCAACTCGTGGGACTACATGACCCTCTTACTCACCCCTGAAATAGAAATTTCATTAGCAGGAATTGGTAAAATGTCCTTGTAACCTATAGTGATACTCACATTAGTCCCAGTAGTGATGCTGCTTTCAAATTTGGGGTGTAGTGTGAAAGGTACTCCATCCATGGCTGAGGAAAGAGAAATGCTCATCAGAGAGCTGCAGCTGAACAACAATACTATGAAAGCATTGTTTCAGTGCACGGGCAGGCCTGTAGGGGAAAACTTGGTGCCGTCTGTCAACTGGTGAATTGCCAGGGGGCTTGAAGCGTGAGTGCTGGATTACCTTATCCTAGTCTTCTAACATTGTATTATGCCACTCCACTTGTGAGAAGGAACATGCGATAGTTCGGGTATTCTGTCTGCATAACCCTGTCCCAGTGGAAGAGGTTAGAAATTCCAGCCCAAAGTCTTTCTCATAACATAGTAGTGCTGATGGGAATTTTATTTATTTTTTAACTATAGGTGGAGGAAAAAGAGCAATATGACATTAAGCAACTAATGTAACGTGGAGTGTGTTTAAGCTAGTTGTCAGACTGTACTTAGAAGGAGCAATTCACTTACCTGAGATGCCATAGAGGTTAGATGTATCATAAATGGAATCATCTCGCTTGATGGATACATGTTTTGAGCCAACTCTAGTCAAAGACTTTTCTGAAGAAAATTCTGTCCTGCAAGGGATTAGACAATTTACAAATTGAGGCCTCGGTGTTTTACATTTGCAAAATAGCACCAACCCCTCCCTTCCCCCCCCCCAATTTAAATTAAGTGAAAAACCTCCCCCGCAGCAGCAGCTCCTGACCCATGGGGGGCCACTTTGGCAAAAAACCTTCAACATGAGAGCCACAGCAATCCAACAGGCTGTTGAACATTTTGCGCGCCTTGTTGGTTGATATGGTAATAATACTGTTATTGGTAATATTGTGTGGGGTGAGGGAGGGGGTATGAAGTGTGGGCTCTGGGAGGGGACTATGGGCTGGGGCAGGAGGGGGATAAGGGGGGCTGGCTCTGGGATGGGGCAGGGGCTTGGGGTGCAGGAGAGGGATATGGGGGGCTGGCTCCAGGAGGTTGCAGGTTGGGTGGTGGAAGAGCTATTCAGAACCTGTCCATTGAAGGGGATGGCACTTACTTTGGGCGGTCCCGGACCCACACCCTTCCTGGAAGGGGCCAACAGGCCCCTGCAGCCCCCGGGGAGGAGTGGGGGATAAGGCGCTGCATGCTGTCACTCTGCAGGCATCACTCCTGCAACTCCCATTGGCCACAGTTCCCTGTTCCTGGCCAATAGGAGCTGCGAGGGGCGGTGCTTGCAGAGCAGAGTTCGCTGCTCCCCCCCTCCTCTCCCCAGGGCTACGCTGGCCACTCCAGGGCTTAGGGGAAGGCAGGGAGCCTGCCTTAGATGCAGCCCCACTGCCACCCGAGAGCATGATCGATAGGGAGCTGCACTTATGGTCCATGGAACTGTCACAGATTGAAGTGTCACTAGACGTAGTTTTGGAATTAATCGATCAACTTAACAGTAACAAGTCACCGGGACCAGATGGCATTCACCCAAGAGTGCTGAAAGAACTCAAATGTGAAATTGCGGAACTATTAACTATGGTTTGTAACCTGTCCTTTAAATCAGCTTCTGTACGCAATGACTGGCAGAGAGCTAATGTAACACCAATATTTAAAAAGGGCTCTAGAGGTGGTGATCCCCGCAATTACAGACCGGTAAGTCTAACGTCAATACCGGGCAAATTAGTTGAAACAATAGTAAAGAATAAAATTGTCAGGCACATAGAAGAACATAAATTGTTGGGCAAAAGTCAACATAGTTTCTGTAAAGGGAAATCATGTCTTACTAATCTATTAGAGTTCTCTGAAGGGGCAACAAACATGTGGACAAGGGGGACCTAGTGGACGTAGATGTCCAGAAAGCCTTTGACAAGGTCCCTCACCAAAGGCTCTTACGTAAATTAAGTTGTCATAGGATAAGAGGGGAGATCCTTTCATGGACTGAGAACTGTTTAATCCATTTATTCCTACCCTTTGTTCCCTGTCTTTTAAAGAGGCTAGGATTTTTCAGCTCGGAAAAGAGGAGACTAAGGGGGATATGATAGAGGTAAATAAAATCATGAGGGGTGTGGAGAAAGTGAATAAGGAAAAGTTATTACAATATGATGGGGGCTAATTTAGCTACAACTAATCAGGAAAAAGATCTTGGAGTCATCGTGGATAGTTCTCTGAAGACGTCCATGCAGTGTGCAGTGGCAGTCAAAAAAGCAAACAGGATGTTAGGAATCATTAAAAAAGGGATAGAGAGTAAGACGGAGAATATCTTATTGCCCTTATACAAATCCATGGTACGCCCACATCTTGAATACTGCGTACAAATGTGGTCTCATCTCAAAAAGGATATACTGGCATTAGAAAAGGTTCAGAAAAGGGCAACTAAAATGATTAGGGGTTTGGAACGGGTCCCATATGAGGAGAGATTAAAGAGGCTAGGACTTTTCAGCTTGGAAAAGAGGAGACTAAAGGGGGATATGATAGAAGTATATAAAATTATGAGTGATGTGGAGGAAGTGAATAAGGAAAAGTTATTTACTTGTTCCCATAATAGAAGAACTAGGGGCCACCCAATGAAATTAATGGGCAGTAGGTTTAAAACAAATGAAAGGAAGTTCTTCACACAGTCAACCTGTGGAACGCCTTGCCTGAGGAGGTTGAAGGCTAGGACTATAACAAGCTTTAAAAGCGAACTAGATAAATTCATGGAGGTTAAGTCCATTAATGGCTATTAGCCAGGATGGGTAAGGAATGGTGTCCCTAGGCGCTGTTTGTCAGAGGGTGGAGATGGATGGCAGGAGAGAGATCACTTAATATATAGAGATATGCCTATCTCAGAACTGGAAGGACCTTGAAAGGTCATCGAGTCCAGTCCCCTGCCTTCACTAGCAGGACCAAGTACTGTCCCCTGACAGATTTTTGCCCTAGATCCCTAAATGGCCCCCTCAAGGATTGAACTCACAACCCTGGGTTTAGCAGGCCAAGGCTCAAACCACTGAGCTATCCCTCCCCACTTGATTATTACCTGTTAGGTTCACTCCCTCTGGGCACCTGGCATTGGTCACTGTTGGCAGACAGGATACTGGGCTGGATGGACCTTTGGTCTGACCCAGTATGGCCATTCTTATGTTCTTATGGGAGTCACCACTGGCTCGTGGGCCGTGCAGTGAAGAACACTGGGCTAAGCTATTTTCCACACCCCTTGAGAGAGCCATATGACAAAACATCAGAAGCCACATGGTCGCACCATAACAAACTGGGACTTACTGCTAATTCAAGACAGGCACCAATAAAATCAAAGGTGACGACTGATTACGTACTTTTTGTTATCTGGGTCTGTTATCTCCAGTGAAAGCCCCTTCATTCCTAGACTGATGTTCCTTGGTTTTGGAAGGGGTTTAGGTTTGAGAAGTTGTCCCTTTTTACACCAAACAGCAAAGCTGCTAATTTCCCTGGGAGAAGTGAGAGAGGAGAAAAACAGATTATATTGAGAACTAAAGCCACAGAAAGCTGGACCTGCAGCCAGAGTGAAAGGATGGCAGCGTCTTACCCTATCTTCATATAGCATGGGACCACTTTATTCTTGCCACTCAGCATAATGTCAAAAACAACTACTTCTGCCGCACCTAATGGGACAAGCTTCATACAGATTCTTTTCTTCTTGGAAATGGATGTTTCTAACAGGGAAGCAGAGATTATGACATCACAAGAAAGTCCTGCGTTTGTAAGCAATAAAACTCATGGTATGTAACATCAGTCTCTGCTGCTGGCCTTAACTGAACAGTGTGAATGCTGGCTCAAGAAAAGGCCAAGGTTAATGCTAGTGTTATAAAAACATTACGGTTGGTAAGACGTTTTGAAGAGCTGAAATCCTAATCACCCAGTTTTAGATTACAAAGGCCCATTGTCGCCAAAACAGAAAACCTTGCCCAACACTGTTCCACAAATGCGGCCTATGCATTTTCAACGCTCAGTCCATACAAAGACAGGTGCTGTGACATGTCTGCACCCTAATCTCCCTATTACACAGGAATACACCCCCCAAACATAGACCATGGATTAAGCCCAGAGGAACATGCACCAAGGCCAGGAACGCCTACGTTCTATTTCCAGCAAATCAATGGCACACCTACATCACACTGTGCGCTGTTTCCTCATTTTTAATACAATAGAAAAATGCTGGGCTAAATGGAGAGGTTTGAGGGGGTGGGGGCGGAAGGGGAGAGCGCCACATGCATTTGTCATGGGGCAACAAGACTCACTGGGCTCTAAGAACTCCCTAATGTAAACGTATCCTGTAGGCAGAGGCGTTTTCTCACTCAGGATCTGTACATCGGCTACCACATCGCCTGGGGAGGTCTGAAAGAAAGACACTCGGATCAGTCTGTAGCATTGGGAGGCCAGGGTGATCAGGGTGAGGTAGATGCCCTCACGGGCGGGTGCAGGTTACAGTTAGGCCCATAGCCTCGGTTGGGGGGGGGGGGGGAGGAGAGGGGATTGGGGAGAGGGTGTGTGGCTAGGTTAGGGTTAGTGCCATGTGCTAGTAGGGGGTCAAGGGTGGGGTGAAGGCCTCGCTCACACACACTGGCAAGTAGCATTGGGTCAAGGCCCTCTGGGTAAGGGCCATGACCGCATGGGTGGACGTGACCCCAACTGGGTGATCACAGGGTAAGGGTAGGGCCATGCCCTGGTGGGGTCAGGATGCTGGCGGGATAGGTGCCGAAGCAGCAGCGCTGGGCGCCTCCTACTTCACTGGCCGCAGTGGAGGTGATGCACAAGACGTAGCCTGATTTCTGCCCAAATCCTTTCCCGAAATTGGCTGTGGCTCCTTCCAGGGTCGAGGTGATCTGTGGGGGGATACAGACAGGCTGTGACCTTGAGGCTGGGCAAAGGGAGCATGGAGAGGTGGGAGTCGGCTCTCACCCCTTGTGGGGGGCAGGCCAGGGCCTCTGCGACTTTCTGTGCAGCCGGCTGGAAGGCGGCGGGATGGTGGGGGCTGTTCGTGTCAGGGAACGCAGGTGGGTGGCAAAGGCTGGGGAGGGGGGTTGTTCCTCTTGGGGGACAGGGCTAGTCATGTCCCGGGGGGCTGAGGAGAGGGGCAGGGGGCGGGGCCCGGCACGGGGGAGGGGGGGGGCCGCAGGGGGCGGGGCCCGGCACGGGGGAGGGGGGGGCCGCAGGGGTCAGGGGCGGGGCCCGGCCCCGGCACGGGGGGGGGGGGGGGGGGGCCGCAGGGGTCAGGGGCGGGGCCTGGCCCCGGCACGGGGGGGGGCCCGCAGGAGTCGGGGGCGGGGCCCGGTACGGGGGGGCCGCAGGGGGCGGGGGCGGGGCCCGGCCCCGGCACGGCACGGGGGGGCCGCAGGGGGCGGGGCCCGGCCCCGGCACGGGGGGGCCGCAGGGGGCGGGGCCCGGCACGGGGGGGCCGCAGGGGGCGGGGGCGGGGCCCGGGGGGGGGCCGCAGGGGTCGGGGGCGGGGCCCGGCCCCGGCACGGGGGGGGGCCGCAGGGGGCGGGGGCGGGGCCCGGCCCCGGCACGGGGGGGCCGCAGGGGGCGGGGGCGGGGCCCGGCCCCGGCACGGGGGGGGGCCGCAGGGGGCGGGGCCCGGCCCCGGCACGGGGGGGGGGCCGCAGGGGGCGGGGCCCGGCCCCGGCACGGGGGGGGGCCCGCAGGGGTCGGGGGCGGGGCCCGGTACGGGGGGGCCGCAGGGGGCGGGGGCGGGGCCCGGGGGGGGGGCCGCAGGGGGCGGGGGCGGGGCCCGGCCCCGGCACGGGGGGGCCGCAGGGGGCGGGGCCCGGCCCCGGCACGGGGGGGCCGCAGGGGGCGGGGGCGGGGCCCGGCACGGGGGGGCCGCAGGGGGCGGGGCCCGGCACGGGGGGGCCGCAGGGGGCGGGGGCGGGGCCCGGCCCCGGCCCGGGGGGGCCGCAGGGGGCGGGGGCGGGGCCCGGCCCCGGCACGGGGGGGGCCGCAGGGGGCGGGGGCGGGGCCCGGCCCCGGCACGGGGGGGGCCGCAGGGGGCGGGGGCGGGGCCCGGCACGGGGGGGGCCCGCAGGGGTCGGGGGCGGGGCCCGGCACGGGGGGGCCGCAGGGGGCGGGGGCGGGGCCCGGCCCCGGGGGGGGGGCGCAGGGGTCGGGGGCGGGGCTGTTCCCGCGCGGTGATGGCCGTCGCGGCGGCCCCGCTCTCACCGGTGTCCAGCCGGCGGGCGCCGCGCTGGGGCTCGAGGCCCAGGCCACCCCGCTGAGCGGGGACTGCTCCGGCTGCGCCGCCATCTCGTCGCCCGGCGGCTTCGCTCCCCGAGTCCGGGCCTCTCCTGCCGGCGGGAGGCGGGGCTGGGGGACCCGCCCTACCTGTCTCTCCGCCTATTGGTCGTCCTGGGGAGCAAGCGCCTCTGATTGGACTCTTCGCTGAGAGTGACAACTTCCGAGACCAAGACCCGCCCTTTTCGCCAAGGCGCACGCGTCATTTGAACGCGGAAGCGGGAAATCACTCGGGTAGAACTGGTACGCATGCGTCACTCACCTGCACAGTGCGCAGGCGCTACGGCTGTGCAGTCGTTCCCTCTCCCGCGACCTGCCTGTTGGTTCGTCCCCTTCCATTCGCCCCTCCCTCTCGGCCCGGAGCCCCGCCCCCAGGAACACAGCCCACACGTGGCAGCACAGGGGAGGCGACGCCCGCACTTTTATTCACAACACAAGCACCAGTGACAGCAAGGCAGGGTCAGATACAGCTCAGCCCTGTAGAACAATCCCTGGGACAGGCGTCCCGTCCCCCCGCCCCCACCCCACCCCACCCCAGCCCCTGCTCCCACCCCACAGTGCATTTACAAGGCAAGGGGGGCTAAGCCAGCCCAGGCCTCCTCCCCCTCTGGAACCACAACCACTTAGAGAAGAGAGGAAAGCGCCTGCAGGGAAAGGTAATAAAGGCAAAAGGAGGCAATGGCAGCCGTCTGCTGCAAGTCTGTGTTTAACCCTCAGGAGGCTGCTGGCATTCGGTGGCTGGTGGCTTCTTTTGGGGGACTTTGAGTAGTTTCCGAATAGGTGAGTTTTCCAGTTGCTGAAAGGTCCTTGATGCTGGAAGAGAAGCAACAAAATCCTCAGTTATCTCCACACAGTCTAGGGAACGGTTTTGGCTAATCTGAAGCAGTTACAATGGAGCACAGACCTGGATCTAATTTTGGTTGTGCCCCAGGTTGTCTGAGGTCTTGAACAGATCCCCTTGCTTTTCTGTGCGTCACTTTCCCCACCTCTGGAGCATATACTCTGCTTTTAGAATGTGACCTAAACATATCTCCACCAACCCAACATTATGAGTCAGACAGTAGGGAAAGGGATCTTAGCCATTTAAATTTCCTCCTGCTCCTAAAGGCAGGAGTTCAGCATCTATAGATTTAGGGCTGACTTTATAAATCCTCAGACTGGTGAAGAACATAAGAACAGCCACACTGGGTTAGACCAAAGTTCCATCTAGCCCAGTAGCCTGTCTTCGGACAGTGGCCAATGCCAGGTACCCCAGAGGAAATGAACAGAACAGGTAATCATCAAGTGATCCATCCCTTATTGCCCACTTCCCCAGCTTCTGGCAAAGAAGCTAGGGACACCATCCTTGCTAATAGCCATTGATGGACCTATCCTCCATGAATTTATCTAATTTTTTTTTAACTCTGCTATAGTCTTGGCCTTCACAACATCCTGGCAAAGAGTTCCACAAGCTGACTGTGCATTGTGTGAAGAAACACTTACTTGAGTTTGTTTTAAACCTGTTGTCTATTAATTTCATTTGGTGATCCCTAGTTCTTGTGTGATGAGAACAAGTAAATAACACTTCCCCATTTACTTTCTCCACATCAGTCATGATTCTATAGACCTCTGTCATATCCCCCCTTAGTCGTCTCTTTTCCAAGCTGAACAGTCCCAGTCTTTTTAATCTTTCCTCATACAGAAGCCATTCCATATGCCTAATCATTTTTGTTGTCCTTTTCTGAACCTTTTCTGATTCCCATATCTCTTTTTTGAAATGGGGCAACCACATCTGCACGCAGTATTCAAGATGTGGGCGTACCTTGGATGTATAGAGGCAATATGATATATACATAAGAGACCCAATATGGGAACAGCCTTAAATAGGCAATTGTGAGAGGTGCCATTTGTTATTTTCACTAACATGGCTATACTGTGGTGTCTCAATACAATATTCTGTAAAATGTCCTCAACAGCTATAGCAGCCCTGCACAACATACAGCCCGCGGGCGCGGCGGGCGGGGGCGTGGAGCGGATCTGATGTACTGAGCATGCTCAGATGTACTGAGTACACTGTAAATAGCACTTTCGTACAGAGACCACTTCAATACACTACACCTGCCAGCCCAGCTCCATGAAGCTTGGCTCCACCACGTCCCCCTGCTCCGGGAAGTAGGTGAGCGGGGGGCGGGGGTGGGTGGAGGGGACCAAGCAGGAGGGCAGGGGCAGCAGGAGCGCCGGGGGGGGGGGGGGGGGGGGGGGGAACGGGCGGGATGCCCCGCTCTCCCCCGGCGACAGGAGCGCGGGGGGGATGGTGACATGCCCCGCTCTCCCCCGGCCGGAGGAGCGCCGGGGGGAGGGCAACATGCCCCGCTCTCCCCCGGCCGGAGGAGCGCCGGGGGGAGGGCAACATGCCCCGCTCTCCCCCGGCCGGAGGAGCACCAGGGGGAGGGCGACATGCCCCACTCTCCCCCGGCCCCCGAAAAACCTTCCTTTTCGGCCCATAGCTGTTTCAGCGAGGTGGCGCTGGGGAAGGAGGGTTTGTTTCCGTGGGGCTGGGCGGCGCTGGGGGTGTTTCCGCGGGGCCGGAGGGTTTCGGCTAGGGTGACCAGATGTCCCGATAAAATCGGGACCGTCCCGATTTTTCTTCTTTTGTCCCGCGTCCTGACCGATGCTTGTCCCAATTTCTGGTCTTCCTCTGTTTTTTTTTGGTCAACAACTTTGGCGGCGTCCCGATTTTCGGGTCCTCGCATCTGGTCACCCTAGTTTCGGCCCTCGGATGTTTTCTTTGGAGTAATATGGCCCTCGCCACTTTACGAGTTGTGCAGGCCTGAGCTATAGGAATCCAGGATTTCCTTGTGTAATATACTAGAATGAACTGTCTACACAGGCAGAACCTCAGCAAGGAGGAGGGTGGAGTAAGAGCTTAAATATAAAATAAACAATAAACCCTTTTTAAGGTAACTTGCACTCAATGTCATTTCTCCCTCAATAGGTTTTTAATGCTTCCTAGAGTGGTCTAACAAGTACTGTGTGAGTCAAACGTTATCACTTTAAAAAAAAACAAAAAAACCCCTCTTCTAATGACAGCTTGTCAAGGTACTGCCAAAGCGATTTAGGGGTGCGAAGAACAAAAATTAATCCACCTCCTTCTACAGCCTTCTGGGTTTTACTGCTTAACAACAAAGGTTCGGTATTTAATGGAGAGGAAGCATTTACTGTCCGATGGCTGGAACGTCTGCTTACCAAGCTGCTCTGACAGATTCCGGAGGTACTGTGTACTGTCTTCTATGAAAGTCTGCAACAACTTCACTGCCTGCTGCAATTCATCCAGCTGCAAAACACACAAAAAACGGTTTCAGGGAAATTAGGAAGATAAGAGAGAAAACTCTTTGGGAATTTAGTGAACTGGGTGAATAAAGCAAATGCCAAACCAAAGCATCTGGTGATGATTTCATTAGAAATTTCCACTTATTTCCCTTTCATAACCTGTAATGCAGGTTTGGACCAAACAATGATATTGAAATACGACAACAGGTTCCTTGTGTTCATTGCTGGAAAACATTTATTAAACAATGTACTATGTTCAGTGACCTCACTGTGTTAATTCCTCATTGGCGTAGAGAATAGAATCACTTCTCTAAGGCAAACAAGCTAATCAGTGGGTCTTGCATAATCTTACATCTTCTGAAGACAAATGATTCAGACACAACAGGTCAGCTGACACTTCTGTGTTTGCACCATTAATGATTTTTAAACTCTTTAGTACATTTCAGACCCTTATAAAACTCACCATGAGCTCCATGCAGTCAAAGACCTCACCCTGGCTAGCTAGTATTTTCTGATAGTTAGGCTTGCTACTGAGAACTTTGTCCTGTGATGCTCCAAGATAACTAGCAGGCTCCACTTGCTCTTCATTCGTCTTGCACTGCTCCAGTTGTCTTGAAAACAAAAAGCATGGTACACATATAACCACTGCACATGGGGAGTGCCTACTTTCCAATGGCGCCCAGCATAGGTGTGGCTAGATAGAAGCAGATTATTTGCATTCCTGTCATCTGCCACGAGATCTCCAAAGTGTCCCAATAAAACATATTTTAAACTTATCACAAATACTGGCAGAAAATCAGTTCAATACACATTCCAATTAAACAAGTTTCCATAATTTACCACATCTCCAATGACAGGACCTGAGTGTACTTTTCATTTCAGAGTCCTTTGCTGAGTATTTTTAAATAAGACTTAATTCCTTTAACATATTCTCTTCCATGTGTTCTTCAGGGCTGACAGCGTGATTAACAATAGGAACTTCTTGTATGACCTTTGCTGCTGCTTCATTATGCAACTGTGGGCTGATGATATTTAAATTAAACTATGCAAGGAAAGAACACCTGATTGACTACTGATCACAAAGCGCTGAAGTCTTTTCACATAAACAATTTGGGTTCTAGAGGACTGGAATTAAATACAGTAGAAGACCACAGTAACCAGTGACTAGCACCATTAGATTCTCAATATTAAATCTAATTTTTGGTTGAAAAGGACAGACAGAAAAAGGATAATAATCTAACCTGGACATTTCTTCTGCACTTTTCTGGAAACTCAGTAAAAGCTGATCCCAAGTTTGAGACTCTGTAGTAAACCTTTAGAATGAATGAACAGATGAAAGATAGTTACTACATACTGTGGGAGAGAAATTACCACCCTTGGGCTTCACTAACGTAAGGGGCCTATAGAAATTACACCAGAACCCTAGCTTTTACTCTGGGCCAGAATTTTGCCTTCTGATTTACAAGACACAGATATACAGATGCATGTGGGGACAGATTCAGCCACGAAATAAACAAGTGCTGACTTAAGTGGAGTTAGGGCTGCTTACATCACAGCAGAGCCAGACTCTCTGATTTCTGTGTTATGTGAATTACCTCCAGAGCAGAAGTTGCTTGCAATTCATGCCCTGCTCGTGGTCCAATTCTAGGACTTACAAAGGCAGGCTTAAAGCTTGCCCAGTCTCTCTAAAAACTTAAAAATAAACTCAGTGACCTAGAGCACCAGGAAGATTGAGGGTGGGAGCTAGTGTCCAGAAAGAATCTCAGAGTCAGTTTCTCCATTTAATAGAACCTAACTGAGTTGCTTCTGTGTTAGGCTTCTCTTCACATAGTGTCCTGTCCCCATTTCAGATGCTTGAATCATTGCTGATAACACCAAGAACTATGAGAAAAGGCCCAACTGTGTCCATTCAGCCATACGAAACCAGGCCAAGGCTGCTGTTCTTACCTGTTTATATATTCCTTCATCTGGGCCAATGATGCATTTAGTGCAGGGTCTGATAAAATACTAAAACAGAGAAGTACAAGATCAGAGAGACTTTAAGGAGGTGTTTATGGGCAATATCTATAGCACGCAGGACTGTAATGATTGTTTAGTGTTTGTGCAGCATCTCTGTGTAAACACGGTATATTATACTTCACTCAAATTTTTGGTTATTCTAGGATATAAATGTAAACAAAAAAAATTTCTGCTGATGTGCCAAGCACTACAGTAGACACTTTGGTGCCATGATTATTAAGATGAATATTCTCCTTTAGAGTCATTAGCATTAAAGTCATTAAATACACTTTCCAAATTTTTCACATGTATAGCTGACACAGCCCTGCATAGCCCATTTGTCTAACATGTGGACTCAGCACTCACAAAAGCCAAGTTCCAATGTAAGTTTTGCAAGCAAGAACGGTGGCATTTTAGTCTGCCGACTCTCATTATAAGTTGTACCCAATATCAGACACTAAGAGCCTGCAGTAGGTCATTACTGTCTCCAGTGTCTGCAATATGAATCTTGACCAGTTTCATGAATTGCAATGTAAGATAATCGGTCAGGCACTGGGACAGAAATAGCAAATTCCAGCTCCATGACATGTTGCAACAACACTCTGTGACCACAGGGAGTCATTACCCTTTCAGCTCTTCTGTACATTTCTTTAGCGTTCCATCTAGTTTCAGTCTCTCTGTACAACGCATCAGCTCTTCTGAAACTGAATTCACTAGAAGTGGGGACAAGACAACAAGAAAACAAAGTGAAGTAGTTAAGCAGCACACAGTACCTGCTCTCTGCAGAACTAACTCACACTGAAGACTGAAATACAATACATGGAACACCAGCGCTCAGGGCTCACATGCCAAAATGTTACGTAACCCATGAACCCTGTTTTTACAGCATAACCAGTTCAGTTCCCTAACAGAGGACATTCCAGATACCAGTCACGCTAGCTTTGGCAGAGAGAGAATATATGTGATCAAAGCTTGCTTTGGGCATTCTCTTGGCACCACTGATGATGCACAGGCTGTTATTAGAAGCACCAATTTCAAGGGATTTTTTTGGCTGCTCAAGCTCCTTCTTTCCCAAGACATTTGGTTCCCTCTGGAGTGGAAATTGCGTGACCCTTCCCCTGTGCAAGTTGAGAGCTAGAGACAGAGTATTACTCTCCTCAATGTATAGCATTACCCTTTCATTAAATAGATCACATGGAGACCCACCATTTGCTTTAAAAGCCTCAGGGCTGAAGCCATCAGTCTGCTTCAAGAAGTGCTGAAGCTTCTGGGCAGAGAACTGGGAGAACAGAGAAGAGAGTGAGGTATTTGTTTTGTTTTTTCTTTTTTTTAGACTATTCAAAATGTCCCATCTGACACTGGGCTGCTTTTCATTAGACCATCCACTGGGAGAAGTAGTTCTCAAAGTTTTGCCAAGTGCAACAGGAGGATGATTAAAGAATCTCAGCAGGTTTTCTCTTTCCAGATTCTTACAAACAATGGAAAGCACGACAAAAGTGTCTTTTTTTGCACTTTGTTTTAAAGACTGAACACCGGGCATTGACGTCAGTGTGCAGCCAAAACTAGAGAAAAGCTTTCAGCCTTGCTTCAGTCAAATGCCTGTGGTATTACGCAGCAGGAAACAGTACCTTGCTAGGAGTGAAATTATAAAATCCTACAAACCAAAAATCAAAGCTTAGTGCACCTGAAAATTTTCTGTCAATTTTTCTTTTGATAGAAATATTTTATTTTCCATAGGGCTCCAATATGTATAAAATCAATCCAAAGTGAATACCTCTTAGTTGGTATGACAAAGTAAAATGTGCCACAGCCTACATTCTACAAGCTATTTAATCTCTCTAACTTGTTTCACAGTTACATTCGTTTATAAACTGTAAAGTTTAGCTTTTGTATCATTTTCAAAGTGTTTGCAATCAAGTAACCTTCACAACACTTTTATGGAGTTTATTCCCCCATTTTACAGAAAGGGAAACAGAGAAGTGAAGTGACCTCTCCTTGCTCATGGAGGGATTCAGGTGGGACTAGAACTCAGGAATCCTGCCTCTTGCTAGACCACACCTCACAACACTTCATTTTTCTTGATGGGTTTTAATCTATAAATAAGTAATGAAGTATAAGAAACAGAATAATATACAAATAATATGTTTTTAGCAAAAAGATTCCTTCAGGCACCTCACCTGGAAACTAGACAGCAGGAGCATGGAAAGCCTGTCGGTCTCAGGAAAATCAAGGCTGACTGATTTGCTCAGCTCTAAAAGTTAAACACAAACATATTTAAAAGGACACGATTACCTCAAACTGTGAGCAGCTGAAATGTCCCTGGGCCGGACACTGTAAATGCTGATGCATATACACACAAGAGCAAGGATAGTCTATCCAGCAACTTCATTGCCAGAAGAGCCAATCTCAAGTGCTAAACGGGGAGGTAACAAAGCTACATGTTGCATGTAGCAGGGTAGCAGATGCTACATGTTGCATGTCAGAAGGGTAATGAAAACTTAACACAGAAGATCCTTTTTAACTCAAGCAGTCATTAGGAGAGCTGTTAACTTCCTAATGCTGAGTTTTGCATTTACTTCTGCACTGGAGGATGGTCCATCAATCTGGGGCTGGGAGGTTCCTTTCTATGCATGCTCTAGTGGATGAATCTCACACACTTCAGAACTAAGGAACTGCTTTGTAAAATAAATGAAAAAGAACAGAGTTATGGAGAATCAAACATATAACTTAGTCTCTGGGCTGCCTGCACGGATACACCTTCTACAATGAAAGGTCTGTTGAGGTGCTCCAGATTTTTACTAAGCAGAAGCAGTGCTTTGTACTCAGCCAGATGCTGCTCCTCACCCTTAGAACCTTTGTACGGTATACACGCACACATTTCTGAGCTGTTCATGCTAGCTGGTGTTCATGTCACCATCTTCTTTTGGGCAAGGACACCTGACAGAGCTATAAATAGCCCTCTAGCTTACACTGGACCATTGCAGCACTCATGGTCTAAACATCCATTTTAAAGTCAAAATTGCCAGGTCTCATTTAGTGCTGTACTCAGAGAAAGTTGCCAAACACAGCCCTAACTGGAGTAAAGTCTAGGCCCAATCATTGCATTGGTGCCTTAAACATTACACCCATGAAGTCAGAGTTCCACTTGTCCAGAATTCTCAAACAAGGATCTCAGCATAGTTTAATCAGGAGGTACATGGTACCTACCTGTGACATCCTGGTGGAAAGGAGGTAGCGACTTCCGGCGGTTGGTCCCCTTCAGACTGGAGCGACACCAGGAACGACGTGTGATTTGTGGGCTAATGGCAAGTGCCCTTGGGGACAAGTTAAATGAACTTGAAGTGAGGCCTTTCCTGGGACTACCTCTCCATGGAGATATCCTCTTGGAACTGGGACTCCGGTCAGCTTTCTTGGGGCTAGGACTAGGACAAGACCTTTTCCTGGTTGCCGCTCTGACTTTGTCATTGGGACTTGCTCTCACATTAGCCTTGTTACCAGGCCCAGGACTAATAACTGTGTTTGGCTCTGAAAAGTGTTCAGGCTCCACTTTCTCCTCACTGGCGTCACGTTCTAGAAGAAATGCACATAACAGATAAAATCCACTGAAATGCTAAAGCAGAGAGAATGACCGCTCATTGGATTTGGAATGGGAATATAGGGTCTTTCAACTATGCATCACTGTTTCAAACCCAGCCCAGGGTGGCAGTGACTGAAAGATATTACGATCTGATGGCTGTGTTACCTTTTTCAGGGAACTGCCACAGAGTCAAAGTGTGGACCATTTGAGCCCCCTGTTCCCATCCGCTCCTTCAATTCATCTTTAGACCCAGCCTCTGCAGAGTCCAGGAAGGGAGGAAGGACAGGGCTGTAGAGATGAAGGAAGATTGTGCTTTCCCAATCTGGCCCAGCATGCAATCTCACACCTGGATTTGCAATCTAATACTGCAAAGCCCCTCACTTTCTGCTCATAGCCAATGTGAATACTGTGATTATTCCGGTGTATGAAGCAGCTCTAGAAACCAAACTAACTCGACTGCTGAGAATGTGTCACATCACTATCATTTACCCAGGGAACTAATAATTAGTTCTTTGAAATAATACCTTACCTTGTGTCCCACCACTGTTCTTCCCATCTTCAACACCAGGGAGGTTCTGTTGGGGGGGATTCTGAGAAGTAAATATTTTCCATTATATATTTTAGTTCTACAAAACAGAAATCCATGTGGACACCAGGGGTGGGAAGAGCTGTAATAGGCAGGATGCCTGCGTGGCTGCTCCTCTAAAGCTTAAAAGATGCATAGTCAAATTCTTTCCTCTCCCAACAATCAATGTCAATGCTCATTGATAATGGCTAGGCAGCTGCTATGCTGCAACTGCTGCTTATTATCCACAACATGATCAGTTCAGTGCCAACTCGCCCTTCTCCACATCCCCCAACTGTTGACATCTCTTCTCATTTAGACCTTTCCCGCCTAGCAATATATGAAGCACAGGATGACTGAGACTCCTTGAGACCCTGTTTGCAACCCCTTTATGGGTCATGACTTCTAGACCAAGAGCCCATGGCTTAAGCTGCAAGCTCTTTGGGACAGGGGCTGTCTTTTATTACATGTTTCTGTGCAGAACCTAGCACATAGGGGCCCTAATCCCAGATAGGGGCTTCTAGGCACTACTGCAATACAAATATATAACAATGATCCATTTTAAAGCTGGGACACAGTCCTCACCTGCGTTTCCTGTAGCCAGGCCTCTTCGGTCCTGCAACACCAAACGCACATGGGGTAAGAACTTGACCAAAGCTGCTGACTTCTTGCGGCCACACGAGGCTTCTCCAAGCCCATCGGGCCCAGACCTCTCTACTCCTATTTGTTACCCCAGGAAACATTTTGTGTCAGAGACACTGCGCGGATGCCGGGGCACTGGGACAGTCACCCCCTCCCGCTGGGCAGCTCAGGGACCCGGGGACCTGTTGCCTATAGGGTACCAGCTAGACCCAGGCTCCAGGGCCCCAGGATGGAGAGGGGAGGCTGCAAGCCCCATAGAATATCAGGGTTGGAAGGGACCCAACCCCCTGCTCAAAGCAGGACCAATCCCCAATTTTTGCCCCAGATCCCCAAATGGCCCCCTCAAGGATTGAACTCACAACCCTGGGTTTAGCAGGCCGATGCTCAAACCACTGAGCTATCCCTCCCGCCAGTGCAGGAGGAGGAGGGGAAGGGTTACTCCCCATCTAGAGAGAGGCAGCACCCCAGGCTGGGGGCAGTCCCGTGGGGCCCAGGGAAGGGAGGAGTGACCCTGCAGCGGGGCGGGCTGCCGCCCCCCAGGACAGGGCTAGCAGGCTAGCTCCCTCCCAGCGGGAATGGGCGAGGACCCCCTCCCCGCCATGGGGCAGAGGGGGGGGACACCGCGGCCGCCCCCCAGGACAGGGCTAGCAGGGGACCCCACCAAGCCTGCGGAAGGGGAGATGGGGGACACCGCGGCTGCCCCCCAGGGGGGCACAGCGAGGCGAGGGGTTACACTGAGGCTGCCGCACCCCACATCCCCCACTCACCGGCCCCGCCCAAATTCCTCCGGCTTTGCCTCCATCCCTGCCGCCTTCTGCCCTCACTCAAACTACCCAGCCGCCGCCCCGCAGGCGCAGTGAGGCCTCCCCGCCAACCGCAGAGCCTATCGGGACCTGTAGTTCTGGGAGGGGGGCGGGCCAAGGGAGGCCGCAGCGCATGCGCAACGCCCTCCTGTATGGCGCGCGGGACCACTGGAATGAATCATTTATACACGGCGCTAGGACGCCGGAAACGTCCACCCGCTGCAAGGGCTTCTGGGAGATATAATAGGCAGAGCCTATAGCTAGTAATGCGGTGACTGCTGGGAAGTGTAGTTTTTGGGGAAGCAGCGTAGAAGAGGAGCCAGGATTCTAGGGCCAGCAGTGAGGAACAGAGGAGAGGTTGTGAAGGCGAATCCGTAATGATTATTTACATAGAAATCCTTGTGAGAGGAGGTCGGTCAGAACCTGAACTGGCCAGAGCTCCCTTCAGCAGGCTGCAGGCATGGTGGTGCCAGCGGACAGATTCATCTGCCAGATCTACCCATCAGCAGTTCCCTCACCCCTCCTAAAGATCAGGGGATTCTTGCTTTGCAGGATACGAGCCTCCATCTGTTCTAACTGGCAAAGGGAGTCCTCTGACCCTGCCTACAGTATTTTAGAGTCCAGCACATGTGGGCATAGGCCCCACAGATTTCTCATCATGCTGTGTGTAACAAAATCACCAAAAATGGACTGACCAGACATAATGCTTATGAACATGTAGGCCCAAAGATGTCATACTGATTATCCTATCCTAAAAGTCCCTACTGTATTAGTTTGATAAATCACTTCATGTTTTGGCCTCAGTTTCTCTATAGGAGGATAATGATACTGTCTCTTTAAAAAGGCCATTTACATTTTGTAAAGTTTAAGCACAATATAAAACATGAATGCAGTCACCATTGGAGGGTTAAGTCAAATGGTTTAAACGGTATTTAATGTGTGTATACACAGACAGCTGTCAATTTTGGTTAGACATATTCCTGGAGGTTTCATCAAATGCCAGTCTTTAATTCCTGCAGATTCTAGGACAATCCTGTAGGGTTGGCAACCCTTTAAGTTATATAATCCTAAAACAGCAAAGAGCCCAATACAACTGGAAATAGGGTGCAGAATGGCAGTGAAAAATAGATTAGCTTTTTCCTTAACAGGACAGGATCCATGTCACATGATTTATCCAATTTGTCCATGTTTAAGGTTCCAAATTAAAAAAATAGGTACTATAATAAGATACCATGTTCATTGTCCAGATGTACATATCTCCTAAGAGAAACTGAAATTTACTAATTTAATTTTCCCAACTGATTTTTAGAAGCTTTCATTAGTCCCCTATACATTCTTTGCTATCTTTCATATTACATTCTATAAATAGTCAGCCTTATTTAGATCCTTCTTATACAGACTTTTTAAGCCCACAGTTCTACGGTGATATTGCTCACAAAGTTAAGTATTTGTACTATAGGATATATATTAATTAGAAACCAACCCTTGTTAGCAGAAGCAACTGACACACCATGCAATCACCTACTATCCAATTCATAACTGGTCTAAACCTGTTTGGCTTTTAAAAATCAGTAAGAGAGGCAAGACTCCTCTCTAAAGCACCTATTGTAGGATCACTTGGATTCTATACAATTCAAAAGAACACAGTGAGCTAAACATGGCTTCCATTTACTTGAGTGTATGTAATAGCAGAACTGGACCAATTGTTTCTGTACTAAGAAAAGCTAGACACTACCATGACCCTTCCTCTCAGCATGTTGTTAGTGTCACACACACTATCCCCTATATTCACCAATGTTATATGATTATGATATGTTTTGTACAAAGTATGCCTTGTGAGGTGGTATTTGAAAAGTTATAACCTGTTAAACATTATTGTCCTGTTAAAATGTGTGTATCATTGTATATAGAATTCTTATTTTGCCATATGCTTGTTACTGAAACCTGTGGGTCTGGGAAACACCCACAGACCAGCCCCTCAGAAGTAACAAAAACAGTAAACAAAAGCCATACATGTGAAGCCTCAGGTGCACAAGAGGTGTGAGTAAATAAATTTGCAATCCACCTGAGACACACTGAATTCATTGTCTTCACCCCACAGAGTGTATAAATAAGGGACAATGACATTACCATGGGGCCTCTCCTTCCCCACCTGTACTCAAGGAAGCAAGATTGTCTGGAAGACAAAAAGACTCAGTGAACTGTGAGGGAGAGGCATGATCCTGATTGGAAGACTGTCCAGCTGGCATGAACAGCTGAAAGACTTGGTAAGAAAAATCCTTTTGCTTTCAAAACTTTCATGCTAAAGTGTAGGAATTAGCTTGCAATTTTGTCTTTTATTTCTTTTGTAATCAATTCTGATTTTCTATGCCTCTATCACCTATAATCACTGAAATCTTTTTATAGTTAAAATATTAAAACAAATTATCTAAAACAGTGTGGTTGATTGAAGTGATTGGGAAATCTCTACCCAGGTTAAAATAACAGACTTTATGAGCTTGTATTGCTCAGTAACCAAACAGTATAAGATGGTACATTTCTGGGGTGCAAGGCTGGGACTAGGGATATGTAGGTGTTGCCCATATATAATTCAAGAGTGGCTGGGCATAGCACTCTGGTATAGGTCTGGGAGTGACTTGCATGCTAAAGGTGGGGGTGAGTGGGCAGAGTGGCAGCTCACACAGCAAAGCAGGGCATAGTGTATACAAGACTGGAGAATTAAGGGGGCACAGCTGTCCTACAATCCGGACTGTACCCTGGCAGATGTCACAGGCCATTTTAGCAAATGCTGTTTTGAGTAATGGTGCATGGGTTGTTTTTGCATTCATATATAGTGAGGTTTCTGCACTGTCAAAATGGCTACACTAAGCTGCTACTAACCAGCAAGCCCATAAGGATATGGGGAGGCTCATGAAAAGGCAGGAAGGAAAAAGGCTTTGGAAGTTTATTATCTTTGATAAAATTTCAACTGAAAATGAGGACTTTGTATTAACATTTTCATAAATGCACAAAATCTATTCACAGGGAAGTCTGAGTTTACACTAGACATTAAATTAGAACTACATGAAATGACACAAAAGATGGAAGTTCCTATTCAATAGCAAAGTCCAATGAAAGTTTTGGTAAAGCAATGTTCTGTTCTGGTTAATTAGTTCAGAATGAATTCGAGTTAAGAAAAGAAAAGCTTGTTTTCCTATACAAAATTACAATACAGAGAACGCGTACAATTACAATACAGGGGGTTTAATTGTTAGTAACTATCAACTAGAACAGAAATTTCATAGTAAAAAAAAATCTTATGGAAATTAAAATAAGTCAGCTTTTACTGGAAAATCTGAGACAAATGCCAAGTCTTAGAAGAGATACTTTCAGATTCTTACCATAAAATTGATATTTAAAAAATGAATTTGGTTAGGAAAATGAAGTTCTTTTAAACAGTTTCACATCCCAATGGGCAGAAGTAAAAAGAACTCAACTGTGTCATGCTGAGAGGTAGAGAGGTATCACTGTGATCACAATCTTCTATTGGTTCCAGGGTTTTTCTGAGGTAATTAGCTGTGTGTCAAGTTGTATAAACAATAGTATTGGCAAGAGAGCAACATTGACAAATTACACTAATGACCTCTTTCCTCTCATCAATAGGTCCTAAAAACTTAATTAGACGCATCCGAATTAACACTTCCAGGGTCTCCAGCAGGTGAAGTGATTGATGAAGGGGTGGTAGCGTCCTGCCAGCTGCCATTAGCCTGAACAGGGGATAAATCTATTGTCATTAAATCCTTAAGATGTTATTTGCATACAAAAGATATGATAAAGCATTTTAGTTATTTCCACATTTCAACAGAACAGTTTTGTGCTTGTAAAAGTGAGGAATTAAACAATTAGAACAGGGCTCAGTGCAGACATATGCTGCGAAAGCTCCTCCTACACACACCTCTTCTGTGCGAGTGTACCTCATCACCTGCACCACACCCGCTGCTCTTCTATTCCAGATACAGATTGTAGTATGTATGAATGTGAGACCAGGACATGACACACCAAAATCTCACTGGTGACCTATGCCTAGATTTTAACTGCATCTCCAGAAGTGAAAGATGGGTGAATGAACCTCTTTGCCACATCAGGCCCCTTCTCCCACCCCCAGTAAAGAACATTGCAAGCACAACTTTTAAAAACAAAACAAAACAGGAGAATCTATAACACTTACAGATTAGCTAGTGTGAAACTGTTTCTCATAAGCCAAGGAAAATGCTAGTGCTAGGCTGAGTGGGGGTCTCAGCATGCCATTTCCTTTATAGCCCACTGGATATTTTTTAAAGCAGTACAGCTTAGACCAGCAGTCCCCAAACTTTTGAGTGTCATGCCACGCCCCCTCTCCCTCCCGAGCCAGGGTTGGGAGCAGGGCTGGGGCTCGGGGGTGGGGTGAGGGGAAGAGACAGGATAGAGGCAGGGGCCAGCATCTGGGCTTGCGGCCACGTACGGGTCCATCCTCAGGCCAGGAATGGAGCCATGGCCAAGGCTGGGGGCTGGTGCAGGCCCAGGATTAGAGCCACACTGAGGGTGGGGACGGGGCCAGGCGCAGAGCTGGGGCAAGGGAGGAGCTGGGTGACACTCCCTTCCTACCTCTGTGGAGACTGGCCCAGGCCCTACCACACCCCACCCAGGCATCCCTCCACACTGCTGGGGGGCAGTGGGGGAAGAGATGCCCCATACTTTGCAGACCTCTGGCTTAGACAATAGCCTTTCCATTGGAGTAACTCAAAGAGGCTAGATAGTCCCTTTAGCTATACAGGCAATCATTTAGTGGATGGAGGTAGAGCAGGAATAGCAGAAGACCATTATGTTCTGTAAATCACCTTTTTATAAACAAAACAGCAATTTACAACTATGTTAAGACACAAAGGGGTTGTGTGTAACAAGAAATGCATTCTCTAATTCATGCTAAAAAAATTCACTTATTTACTGAAAGTGAAATCAAGCTCCTTACATCAATGCGCTGCGTCGTATACAAAGGATTCCCCACAATGGTGTCATATCTTCCTGTCTGGTGTATGACATGATGTAAGGAATCCATCTGTAACAAGACCACATGTAGGATGGGATTAACAAGGGTAATGGTCTGATAAGAAATGAAGCGGCGTGGTTGTAACACAGCATTCTAATGCCTAGAGCATGTGGCAAGGACAGACGTAGAGAGCCAAATACTTTTAACTTGCACCTCTCAAGTGGTTTTCTTGTATGAAGGGAATTGCCTTCATGGTTCTGTTTTCTCTACAAAAGGAGAGAAAAAAAGTGAGGGGGGATTTGATAGCAGCCTTCAACTACCTGAAGGGGAGGGTTCCAAAGAGGATGGAGCTAGGCTGTTCTCAGTGGTGGCAGATGACAGAACAAGGAGTAATGGTCTCAAGTTGCAGTGCGGGAGGTCTAGGTTGGATATTAGAAAAAACAATTTCACTAGAAGAGTAGTGAAGCACTGGAATGGGTTACCTAGGGAGGTGGTGGAATCTCCATCCTTAGGAGGTTTTTAAGGTCTGGCTTGACAAAGCCCTGGCTGGGATGATTTAGTAGGGATTGGTCCTGCTTTGAGCAGGCGGTTGGACTAGATGACCTCCTGAGGTCTCTTCCAACTCTAATCTTCTATGATATATGGGATCACTGTTGGATCAATTTAGGCCCCGAGTTTATAAATCCAAAGTTCAAGAGTCCTTGAAGGGTCCCCCCCACTCCAAATTAAAAAAAAACAAACTTTGTTCCTCTTAATCATTCCTTGATATCTAACCAATAGAGTACAGTTCTAATACAGGAGAGATAAGAACGGGTGTGTGGTGGTGGTGGCGGTGGGGGTGGGGGGGGAGGGATTGCTACTCTATCCTCAAAGTATGTGAACACAATGTGCAAAACCAGTTATTTAATTTTACAAATTTGAATCTATTTGCATCCATATACAAATGAGATATACCAATTGAGACATTTGCCTTGTTGATGAAGCTTTGTGCCAGTTCTCCCACACGCCTACCTGTGACTGCACATTGGCTCCCACTGGGGAGCTCTGATAGGAAGTCAGTGACTGCAAGTTTATAAATGAATCTCCAGAATTTGTCATCTTAAAAGAGCCAGAGGAACCTGAAAAAAGCAAGAATAAAATTTAGCCAAATACAGAGAAACTGTTTGGCTCTTTCTTCAAAAGTAGAAATATTACATTATCTTAAGTTTGAAGGAAAACTTTAAAAAAAAATGTATACATACAAAAAAGGCAACTTTCAAACACTGCCAAGATACCCAGGGCAAGTATATGCCTTCAGAAAGTGAATAAAGGTTAAATAAGAGAAACAAACTGATACAAGTACTGTCTTTATCAGCAAAAGACAAGCCATCTGGTCCATGATACACACTCCCGTTTGGTAAGTATTAAGGATACACCATTATAAAGAAGGCATGATACAGAGATTACTAAAACATGGGCTGCACTTGAGATTTTTCAGAGGTATTTAGGCATCTAAAGATGTAGACAGGTGCCTGGTGGGATTTTCAGAAGCATCCAGGTGCCAAATTTGCCATTGAAATCAATGGGAGTTCAGCCTCAGGATGCTTCTGAAAATCCCAATAGGCCACCTATCTGCATCTTTAGTTACCTAAATACCTTTCCCAATCTGGCCCCTAGTCTACAACCTAGAATTCAAATTAAGTTAAATAGGTGTTCAAAACAAAACTCCAATTAACATGAACAGAGATTAAAAGGCCAATCCCTGGGTCTGGCTAAACAGCACTCAGTACAAGACCCAAGTGTGGAGGTAAGAGGTAGAAAGGTGGTTTTATGCATATTTCTGAAACTGAGCCTTAAATGCATTCTGCACTCATCCCCAGTGCAGAGCAGCCATGCCAACAGCAGCATTCCCTTAAGGACCATTCTGCTAGCTAGGGATTGCTGGCATGCAAGCTGCCATGTCCCCTCCCGCATGGGTTCATGTCCCCTGGGAATTCCTTTTGGTTGCCCTGAGGGCAGCTTCCAATAGGGAAAAAAAAAAATATAGAGGGCCAAGGATCTGGTCTCAAAGATATAATACACTGATAGAAAGAATGACACACACACCTGGGTCTATGAGATATAACCAGTGTTTAATTTGTGCCAGGGCTGAGCCCCAGCATCTCTAGGCTTGGCAGTTCATAGCCCTGGCACCTAAGGGCTTGCTGCATCATTTATAAAACACACCTCTCATGTTACATGATAATGTGACAACCCCGCAAAGGGCATATTTCCATGCAAAGGGGAAAGCGGTAATGCATTTTTATTTTTAAACCACCAAATTAAACCTCTAAGGCCTGGTCTACACTAGGACTTTGTCGAATTTAGCAGCGTTAACTCAATTGTACCCTGCACCAGTCCACATTACGAAGCTATTTATTTCGACATAAACGGCTCTCTAATTCGATTTCTGTACTCCTCCCCGACGAGGGGAGTAGCGCTGAATTCGACATGGCCATGTCGAATTTGGGTTACTGTGGACGGAATTCGACGCTAATAGCTCCGGGAGCTATCCCACAGTGCACTACTCTGTGGACAGTCTGGACAGCAGTCCGAGCTCGGATGCTCTGAACAGCCACACAGGAAGAGCCCCGGGAAAATTTGAACTCCTTTTCCTGTCTGGCCAGTTTGAATCTCATTTCCTGTGTGGACATCGTGGCAAGCTCAGCAGCACTGGCAATGATGCAGAGCTCTCCAGCAGAGGTGACCATGCAATCGCAGAATAGAAAGAGGGCCCCAGCATGGACTGATCGGGAAGTCTTGGATCTGATCGCTGTGTGGGGCAATGAGTCCGTGCTTTCGGAGCTGCAATTGAAAAGACGGAATGCGAAGATCTACGAGAAGATCTCAAAGCCATGACGGAGAGAGGATACAGCCGGGATGCAACGCAGTGCCGCGTGAAAATCAAGGAGCTGCGACAGGCGTACCAGAAGACCAAAGAGTCCAACGGACGCTCCAGATCCCAGCCCCAAACATGCCGTTTCTACGAGGCACTGCATGCTATGCTCGGTGGTGCTGCCACCACTACCTCACCAGTGTCCGTGGACTCCGACGATGGGGTCTTATCTACGGCCACGTCGTCAGAGGTTTTTGCGGACGGTGAAGATGAGGAAGGAGAGGAGGAGGACGAGGCAGTCAACAGCGCTTTCAACGCTGATTTCCCCGACAGCCAGGATCTGTTCATCACCCTGACTGAAATCCCCTACGAACCCTCCCAAGGCTATAACCCTGACCAGGAATCAGGCGAAGGATCAGCAGATCAGTGTTTTAAACATTTATTTTGAATAGAATAGGCATGGTATGTTAGCAATGGGTTTTTATTTCTTACTTTGCCATAGGCACTTTAGTTTTGAGTCGTTTCCAGTGCAACTACTCAAAAAGTCTGTCAATATGTATGGGGATAGAGGAGAAATCCCCATCGGAGATCTCCGCGAAGCTCCCCTGGAGGTACAGTGAAAGCTTTTGCATCAGGTTCCCGGGGAGAGCTGCCTTATTGTCTCCTCCATGGTAGGATACTTTTCCGCGCCATGCTAGCAGCAGGTACTCCGGTATCATCGCCTTGCACAGCATGGTGGCATACGACCCCGGGGTTTGCTGGCATTCACACAGCATGCGGTCTTTGTCTGTCTCCGTAATCCTCATCAGAGTGATATCAGTCATGGTGCCCTGGTTTGAATGAGTGGTTTTTTTCGTATACTGACTTCTTGACTTTTCCTTTAAATAACGCTACTCGGCCGTTTGCAGCCACGCAGGGGGCCGGGAGGCAAACTGTTGAAACTTAGCGGTGCGCAGGCAGGGAGATTTCCCGGGACCGGCCACGCGGTGGTGGTGGTGGGGAAAGCAGGGACTCGAACCGTTCAAACTCGGCGGTTCACAGGCAGGGAGATTTCCCGGGATCGGCCACGCGGTGGGGCGTGGCGGATAGGCGAACCGTTGTAGATGAGCAGTTTTGCCAGCAGCAGGAACTGGCCGCCACTAGGAACTGTGCTTGGAACATGGGAGAACAGCACTGCTGTGAAGTAAGCTCTCAGCAGTCCAAAGTGAACGGCTTACCATGGTCTCCCGAGAGCCGAATTCCAGTGTCCAGCCCCGCTTGTGTGATCTCTACACCAAGAACCCAGGCACTCAATATAAAGACAGAATATTCGACCTTGTACTGAGTGCACATGTGATAGGTAGTGTGCACGGTCTTTCTCCCAGGGAACGAGTATAGGCATTGTTCGGGAAAATGTATCTTTCTGAGGAATTCACTCCCTTTCTCCCATCCCACAGCTGCGAGTGTCTCCCGCCCTACCCGGGCATCACCATCCCAGAGGCTTGCGCAGATCAGGCGGCACAAAAAAAGAACTCGGGATGACATGTTCTCCGAATTGATGGTCTGTTCCCGAAATGACGCGGCACAGCGGAGAGAGGACATTTCGAGGTCCGAGCAAGCATCCAGCGAACGGGAGCAGAGGGCTGAGGCTCGTGAGGACAGGTGGCGGCAGGAAAACCAGCAGGCGACTCAAACGCTGCTTGGTCTAATGAGGGAGCAAACGGACATGCTCCGGCGCCTTGTAGATGTTCTACAGGACCGGAGGCAGGAGGAAAGAGCACCGCTCTATGTGATCTCTAACCGCCCTCCCACGCAGCCAAGTCCAATCCCCCCCGCACCCAAAGTCACGAGAACGAGGGGCGGCAGGGGCAGTGGAAATAATCACTCCACCCCTGCAGACTGCTCCAGTAGCAGAAGGCTCTCGTTCCCAAAGATTTGATGGGTCCTTTCCTTCCCTCCAACCGCACCCCACCCTAGCCCCCGTCCAAGTTTCATGTCATAACGTTGCTCTCCTTAATACAAAATTTTGTTCGAAAATGTGCTGTTTCCTTGAGTTCCTTTTATAGGACGGTATGTTTTAGGGGAAGGGGGAAAGGGGGTTTGAAATTTGAGACGATAGGCGCCTGCACCAGGGCAGAGACAGGGGGACAGGTTCACCACAAACTCACACTCACATTGCATTCACTAGGAACCCTTGTCAGTCTTGGAGGTGGTTTTCATGTTCTCTATGGCGTAGGCTCTGTGTGTTTCCGGTGTGGGAGGGCGGCTGCAGATCTTTTGCAGCGGTCAGTAGCCTGCATGACAGGGCCATGCAGCAGGGGATCTGTGACCGCAATCCACGGCCAAAAAGTCACACAGGCCACCCCTCACAGAGTTGGGATCAGGAGGGGTGGCAGGCTCCATTGAAACAAGCAGTCCACCACTGCGGACTGCTCTAGGAGCAGGAGACTATCATTCCCCTAGTTTGGAAGCATCCTTTCCATCACTCCACTCGCTCCCCAACAGCAGTAGGCATTCCAATTTAAACCCGTGACCGAGAATCCCTTAATAAAGAAGACGGTTTTAATGAACAATGTTTCCTTTATTATATTTTTAAAGCAGTGAATGAAGGGGGGGGAAGGGTTTTTGAAATTGGAGAGGGTAGGCAACATTAACTGGGTAAAGGAACATAGGCAGGTCCAGGTTCTGCTTGGATAAATGTAATAGTCACAGGTTACCCTGCTCACTCTGGAAGCTAGCTTTCAAAGCTTCCCGGATGCGCAGCGCGTCCCGCTGGGATCTTCTAATCGCCCAGGTGTCTGGCTGCACATAATCAGCAGCCAGGCGATTTGCCTCAACCTCCCACCCCGCCATAAACATCTCCCCCTTGCTCTCACAGAGATTGTGGAGCACACAGCAAGCTGCAATCACAATGGGGATATTGGTTTGGCTGAGATCAGAGCGAGTAAGTAAGCTTCTCCATCTCCCTTTCAGACGTCCAAAAGCACACTCCACCACCATTCTGCACTTGCTCAGCCGGTAGTTGAAGAGCTCCTTTTCATTGTCCAGGGCGCCTGTGTACGGCTTCATGAGCCAGGGCATTAGCGGGTAGGCTGGGTCCCCGAGGATCACTATAGGCATCTCCACATCCCCAACAGTTATTTTGTGGTCCGGAAAGTAAATACCTTCCTGCAGCCCTCTAAACAGACCAGAGTTCCTGAAAATGCGAGCGTCATGAACCTTGCCTGGCCATCCGACGTTGATGTTGGTAAACCGTCCTTTATGGTCCACCAGTGCTTGCAGCACCATAGAAAAGTAGCCCTTTCGGTTAATGTACTGGCTGCCCTGGTGGTCCGGGCCAAGGATAGGGATGTGAGTTCCATCAATAGCCCCACCGCAGTTTGGAAATCCCATAGCAGCAAAGCCATTTTTGATCACCTGCACGTCTCCCAGGGTCACTACCTTTGAGAGCAGCAGGTCAACGATAGCATGGGCTACTTGCATCACAGCAACCCCCACGGTAGATTTCCCACTCCAAATTGATTCGCGACTGACCGGTAGCTGTCAGGCGTAGCAAGCTTCCACAGGGCTATGGCCACTCGCTTCTGGATACTCAGGGTTGCTCGCATTCGGGTGTCCTGGAGCTTCAGGGCAGGGGACAGCAACTCACAAAGTTCCAGGAAAGTGCCCTTACGCATCTGGAAGTTTCGCAGCCACAGGGATTCATCCCAAACCTGCAGCACTATGCAGTCCCACCAGTCAGTGCTTGTTTCCCTTGCCCAGAATCGCCGTTCCACAGGATCAACGTGACCCATTGCCACCATGATATCTAGGGGCCGGGGTCCCGTGCTTTGCAAGAGGTCTCTGCCCCTCTCATAGTTAATGTCCTCACGGAGCTTCTGTTGCCTCCTCGCCCTATTTCTCAGCATCTGCCTCTGGAAAAGGTGGACGATAAGGCGCGAGGTGTTGACAACGGACAGAACAGCAGCAATAATCGCAGAGGGCTCCATGCTCACTGTCCTGTGGCGTCCGCGCTGTCAATCTCCAGAAAAGGGCGTGAATTAATTGCCCGCCGGCGCTTTCACGGAGGGAGGGCGGGAGTGTGGGTCGAATGACGACATTTACCCAAAACCACCCTCGACACATTTTTGGCCCCGGCAGGCATTGGGGGCTCGACCCAAAATTCCAATGGGCAGCGGGGACTGCGGGAACTGTGGGATAGCTACCCACAGAGCACCACTTGCAATGTTAACACTTGCCCCGTTACTGTGGACTCACAAACTCGAATTAATGTCCTTGGTGTGGATTCACACGCTCGACTTTGTAATATCGATTACAGAAGTTCGGTTTAAGAAAAATCGAACTACTCCCGTAGTGTAGACGTACCCTAACATTACAAAATGGATCTAGTTTTTCCACTCCTCTAGTCACTGTCTAAAAGGAGGTGGTGGTAACTCGCTGATGTAAAGACACTTCTTCAGGTTTTCCCTTTGTCAATCTTCAGTAAAGCCACACTAATGTGCATTGCTGATGGGAAGTCTCACTGGCCTACTGAAATTACCCAAGGAAGCAAACAAAATATCCAAGGATAATGGATCACCATTTGACACATTTAACTTAGATTTGATTTATGAAATATTTTGTACTGTAACATCTTAGTAAGCCTTCTGTAGTATAACTTTTAAAGTAATAAATACTTAGTTCTTGGTTTATATCTGTTGGTAATATTACTCCTGGGGGGAATTCTGTGCCATTGCACATGCGCAGAATTAATGTCCCCTGCAGAAAAATGCTTTCTGATGGGGAAGCAAAGGGAAGCCACAAGAGCGGTCATGCCATCCTCTCCAGCAGTATGTTTCTGGTGCCCAGGGCAGCCAGCAGAGAGGTAAATCACTGTGGGGCAGGGGGCAGGATTGGGAAAGATTTGGCTGGTGGCCCTACTCTGTGCCGGCTCAGCTGCTAGTCCTGGCTGGACTGGGAAGATGAAGTCCCATCCTCCCCCTGCATGGCATTTGGGGCTGTGTCAGACCCACCCTCAGATTTCTCCCCCGCCCCCATGCTTTCTGCACCCATCACACCTCAGCTGCAGTGGGAAAGATCATTGTACAGTGAGCTGCTCTCACATCCACCCAACCCGTGCATCCAGACCCCTCATACCCAAACCCTCCTGTGAGCCTCCCCCTCCCCCCACCGAGAACCCCCCTTGACGAGCCCCACTCCCCCTACCCCTGGACCACCCCAATGAGCCACCAGCACCCAGATCCTCATGCTACCAAGCCCCAACCAGCTGCACTTGAATCCCCACTCCACTGAGCCCCACTCCCCCAGCATCTGGACCCCTCCCCCACTGAGCTCCCCACACCCAGACCCCCCCCCACCCCAGCCCCTGTGCATCCAGATCCCACTCACACCCAGATCCCCCATTGAGCTGCTCTCACACAGAGTGCCCCACACAGAACCCTCTCAACCCGCACCTGGACTCCCCACACAAAGCCCTTCCACACTTGGATCCTGCCTTGCTGAGCCTACCTGCCAACACCTGGTGCACCTGGCATGGAGGGGCAGGGCCCTGGGGTGTTTCTGGGGCAAGCCCAGTCCTTGCACTGTGTCAGAGTTGGGTGCAACCTCACCACTAAGTCTGTGTCCCTGGGGTGGGGTGTGGTGCACAGTGCTCTCCCACCTCTGTGCAACCAGTGGCCTGTGCTCCCCAATGCCATGCTGGAGCGTCCTCATTTATTTGACAAATAAAATTTGAAGAATTTTAAAATATTGTGTGCCGAATTTTTAATTTTTTGCCACATAATGCCCTCAGGAGTATAATATGAGGCTTCCCTAGATCACTCGCTACTAATTTTTTTCTGAGGAGACAGATGTGGTCAGGGATGCACAAATTATGTGGGACAGATTAGGAAGGTGAGAATTAACAAGTCTCAATTGTATCTTTAACATGTCCATATGATTAGTCGGAAGGATCAGTACCACACACACACACACACAGGCTCTCATCCTTTGTGGTGCTCTGACACTGTGGTATAAAGACTAGGAGGGCCATTTGCAACAAGAATGAGAAGCCTCTGGCTCTGGACTATAGAGGTTTCTCAAAGCAGGAACATGAGAAATACCGTTTTTTGAGGCAGCTTTTCCTTACTGGGGTTCTTACCAGAATTTGGTGTTGATGGAGAGTTTGCCTGGTTACCCTGGGCCACCACATTTGTTGCATCCACTGCTGTTTTTGCTGCATAAATGTTAGCCTCTTCCTGGAACTTCCCCATATTTTTTTTGTACCGGATTCTCTTGTTACCAAACCAGTTGGAGACCTAGAAAAACATCCCTGTCAGTACTTGACCAAACTATCATCATCTCCTAGTAGTTATTGAGGCTACCACCAGAGGTAACTCTTAAACTAAGGTTAGAGGGGAAAGTTTGACACATAAGCCTCTAACAAAATCTAGGATGCATAAAAGCATCTTTCACCATAATAGGTGGTAATAATGAGCCATGAGTTTAACTGCAAGTCTCCTAGTGACAGAGGACTATTGATATTTAAAAAAAAAAAAAAAAAAAACACACAACATTATTAAAATAAAAAAGCATCTTTACAATGAGAGCAATTTCAAATAAAGCACTGTATACCTGTGAGACTGTGATGCCACCCTTCTTCGCTAGCTCTTCTTTGGCTTCTTCACTGGGGTAAGGATTACTCAGGTGGGAATAAAAATATTCATTCAGTACTTCTGTTGCCTGTTTGCTGAAGTTACGCCGTTTACGCCTATAAATACACAATAGTTATTCTTCCTGCTAAAAAGCGTTAAAGAACATACCACAGGGATTTGTCTCATCTCCTCTGAAATCTATTCTATATTGTTTCAGCAAATACTCAAGACAAACTTAATAGCCGTTAAAGATTGTAATATTAATGATAACTAAGCATACTTCGTAACACACGACATGTGGTGTGTATTTAAAGATATTTATAGTAGTAAGGTTGTAAAGGCAGGCATAACAACTGTTTTATAATTACTGGCATCAAGCAGCGCACACACACACACGGTCAGAGCCAATAGCTGTTGCCATTGGGTTGTGCTTGTTTATTACCTTGCATCAAGAAATCGTGAGCGCAAGATCATCACTGCCTCACATGTGCTCTGTTTCAGCTGCATCTGGATAGTGCTGAATTTGCCATGAATTATGTTCACCATGCGCTCAATTTCTTTTGGTGAAATTGGCCTTGTTCTACTCTGTTCTCTGAGAAGGTTCATAACGTGGGTGGTGAACTCACTGCACGCCTGAAAATAAATTAAATCAACAAACACAATAAAGTACCCCTAAAGTTCAGTTTAATTTCCCCAATTAGTGAATAGATCCAGAATATTTTAATTCACATTTAGCTTTACTCCTCTATTTGCTCTTAAAAATATTGCAACAAGTATAATCTTTCAGTTAGCTTAGACATCAGACTAGGCAAATTAATGTCAAAAGTCCTTTCATTTTAGTCTTATTCTAACATAGTGAGCTGAAAGATTTTTAATTGAATTTGCCATCCTTGCATTCATATGAATAGATTATACTCCCTGTTCTGCGCTTACAACCAACAGCAAAGGAAAAATTGTTATTTTTTTAATTGAGATGATAAAAACTCTTCCATGCAGAAAGATCACCTGTTCATATTTCTCTAGCTCAGAGTGGTATATCTGTCGGATCTGTGACAGCTTGGCCCTGTAGTCAGAGTGTTCAATGCTATTGTCATTTGGACAGCCACCTGATGTTGCTGCTACAGTCGTAGGTCCTCCTCTTCCTCTTTTCTCGGGCCCGGAGACACCCTCTGCCAGCAACATGTTATCTAGTCTCATTAGTTGAGCATCGGGGGGATCTTCTTCCTGAATACCGCGAATACTTAACACTAGATAAATATAAACAGGGATCAACAGGTTATTTCCGAAGTAGGAAAAAAGTCAGCTTTAACTCTGGTGATTTATTTATATTATCTTCAGATTTTAACAGAGTCATGTCTTCATGTACAAGGAAAAAAGACAGTCAATGAAGCTGAAAGATGACAAATTCAAAATTCACAAGATGCTGCTAAGACCAAGAATTTACCAAAATTAAAAGAAATTGTACATTTATATGTATAACAAGACTATATCGAGTTATAGTAATTAACATTAAAAAAAAGTTGGAAGGGACTTAAAACCTCATGTTTCAGGTTTTAGGCTAATCTTTAACTATTAGAGGCTAGGTTGAGAACTTCTTGGAATAGATAACCCCCCATTGGCCCCTGCAGGGTTTCACCATCCTCAGAAGCATCTGGTGCTGGCTACTGTTGGAAACAGGATACTGGACAGAGTCTGATCCACCATGGCAATTGCTTTATTCCTAGACATGTAACTGAAAAGAATTACACAAAAGTACAAACCTCTATGGAAGTCAGTACAACAGGGATGAATTTTGCCTAGTCTGTTTTGTTATCAAGTCTGACACCTCTGAATTTCTATTAGAATCAGACCTAGAGGTATTATCTTGTGAATAGTCTAAAACCACCAAAACAGTCCTATACTTATGTCTGAATTGTACGTAAGTCTCTATTAATTGCAAGAGAGCCAAGCTTTAGAGCTGTTTATGAACTTACATGCTTCTACCTATGTAGTTTGTTTAAACATGTTTATTTCAAAAATAAATTATGCTACTAATCATTTCCTTCTCCCAACAATGTTTTGTCTCAACAGCTGATTGGAGGCAATCTCCATTCTAAATAAGAGCTTGCAGGACAATTCAGCCAATTGAGCAATATACATATGCAAACATTTTTCAATTCTTTCTCATTCAAATTCTATTCTTTGCTTGTTAACCACAATTTTTAGTCTCAAGAGAACAGTAGGTGCTAGACAATTTTTGTTAAATGACTGAAGGTTGCAAAGCTTCACAGATTTGATATCCTATAATATTCACACACCAAGGACAATTTTTTTTTTAATACAAAGATTCAAGATGAAGGAGATACCCAACTGCTTCATAATTATGGTAAAGGGACCATCTTTCACTGTAGGCAAGGCCAGGATCCTGATTAACAAGTACACTGACACTTAATATACACAGATTACAAAATACTGAAACAATAAAAATCAAGGTTAGCTTACAATTAGAAATTCATAAGCCAACATTCACAGTTCTGAAAACACACATACTACAATAAAAATTAACCTTTAACTTTTGTTGAATCACTCAATATTTTACAAACCGTATAGAAACTATAAACCATGCAGACAGTGAAAAGACAGACAATATACATTCTTAAACTGCCAATGTAGTCAAACTCTTCTCCTAAGTGCGCCCCTCTGAACTCATTCTTTCTGCCTTTGCCAGCAAAAAAGTAGAGCAAGGGCATGCACACAGGACCAGGGTGTCAACATAAAACCTTAAGACCTTGCTCCATAAACCATCAATCTTGCTCCACATAACAGCATTGGCTTTAATCAAAAATAGTTCTATTATGTCAACTGAACCTCCGTTGCTTAACTTTAAAAAAAAAAAGTTACACAACTCCTGCAAAAATTGGAAAAAACTGAAGTACTCAATGCTTTTTTTGCCTCTGTCTTCACAGACAAGGTCAGCTCCCAGACTGCTGCACTGGGCAGCACAGTATGGGGAGGAGGTGAGCAGCCCTCAGTGGTGAAAGAACAGGTTAAGAACTATACAGAAAACCTGAACATACACAAGACCATGGGGCCGGATGCAATGCATCCGAGGATGTTGAGAGAGTTGGCTGATATGATTGCAGAGCCACTGGCAATTATCTTAGAAAACTTGTGGAGATCAGGGGAGGTCCCGGATGACTGGAAAAAGGCAAATATAGCACCCATCTTTTAAAAAGGGAAGAAGGAGAATCCGGGGAACTACAGACCGGTCAGCCTCACCTCAGTCCCTGGAAAAATCATGGAGCAGGTCCTCAAGGAATCCATTTTGAAGCACTTGGGTTGAGGTTTGACTGATCAGAAACAGTCAAAATGGATTCACCAAGGGCAAGTCATGCCTGACCAACCTGATTGCCTTCTATGATGAGATAACTGCCTCTGTGAATATGGGGAAAGCGGTGGACGTGATATACCTTGACTTTGGTAAAGCTTTTGTTACGATCTCCCACAGTATTCTTGCCAGCAAGTTAAAGAATTATGGATTGGATGAATGGACTATAAAAGTGGATAGAAAGCTGGCTAGATCGTCAGGCTCAATGGGTAGTGATCAACAGCTTGATGTCTAGTTGGCAGCCAGTATCAAGCAGAGTACCCCAGGGGTCGGTCCTGGGGTCAGTTTTGTTTAACATCTTCATTAATGATCTGGATGATGGGATGGATTGCACGCTCAGCAACTTCGCAGATGACACTAAGATGGGGGGAAGAGGTAGATACGCTGGAGGGTATCTAGGGTCCAGAGTGACCTAGACAAATTGGAAGATTGAGCCAAAAGAAATCTGATGAGGTTCAACAAGGACAAGTGAAGAGTCCTGCACTTAGGAAGAAAGAATCCCATGCACTGCTACAGGCTGGGGATCGACCAGCTAAGCAGCAGTTCTGCAGAAAAGGACCTGGGGATTACAGTGGACGAGAAACTGGATATGAATTAACAGTGTGCCCTTGTTGCCAAGCCGACTAACTGCATATTGGGCTACATTAGTAGAAGCATTGCCAGCAGATCGAGGGAAGTGATTATTCCCCACTATTCAGCACTGGTGAGGCCACATCTGGAGAACAGCATCCAGTTTTGGGCCCCCCACTACAGAAAGGATTTGGACAAATTGGAGAGAGTCCAGCAGAGGGCAACGAAAATGATTAGGGGCCTGGGGCACATGACTTATGAGGTCAGGCTGAGGGAACTGGTCTTATTTATTAGTCTGCAGAAGAGAAAAGTGAGGGGGGATTTGATAGCCTTCAACTACCTGAAGGGGGGTTCCAAAGAGGATGGAGCTAGGCTGTTCTCAGTGGTGGCAGATGACAGAACAAGGAGTATTTGTCTCAAGTTGCAGTGCGGGAGGTCTAGGTTGGATATTAGGAAAAACAATTTCACTAGAAGAGTGGAGAAGCACTGGAATGGGTTACCTAGGGAGGTGGTAGAATCTCCATCCTAAGAGGTTTTTAAGATTTGGCTTGATAAAGTCCTGGCGGGGATGATTTAGTTGGGGTTGGTCCTACTTTGAGCAGGGAGGTGCTAGATGACCTCCTGAGGTCTCTTCCAACCCTGATCTTCTATGATTCTACAAAAAGAAAAAAAGAAAAAATCAACTATCCTCCAACAGCAGAAAGTAGTCCTGAATTCCTTTCAGATCACCTAGAGAAAACAGTTCTTAATTTTTGCATCTTAAATTGTTGCAAGAAAGCAAGTGTGTGTGTGTGTGTGTGTGTGTGTGTGTGTAAGTGTGTGTGTGTGTAAGTGTGTGTGTGTGTAAGTGTGTGTGTGTGTGACACAGCCTGATATGGATTACATCATTTTCTCTAGATACAGTACTTCCCCTACTACATATTCAGTCTTAAAACAGTGTATTTACTGAAGAATTTCAGACACAAAATCTTGGGCAACACCAACTGGCATTAACTCCAGAGAATGGGCAAAGAGTTTTTTCCACTTTTAAATGGTTTTAAAATACATATATGCATAGTGAAACACCATTTATGTAGCAAATACTGCCTTGACACCCATAGCTAGCAGTTCCATGGTCCTCAACTTGGTTTTACTCTCTCACTTTCAACCTAGTAAGTCTGTTCCTCTGACTTCTATAATTCACCCTTCTTGGTGTAAATGGCCTCTCGTTCCAAAATTCAGTCACGGAAAATGGAACAAAACCAGTTCCACAGAAAGAAGAAAATGAAAAGCAAACTGAAAAAATGCTCTCCATTAAAACATGAGTGGGAAATTCTGTTAAAGGAGTGTAAGGAAGGGAAAATGTTGCATATTTTTAAAATCATCAGCAGCTCAAATTCATACCAGAAATTAAAACAAAGGAAAGCATATTTTTACTGCAGACCATA
>JAVFKX010000114.1:0-36128 GCA_033296515.1 Macrochelys suwanniensis | reverse complement strand
TTACACTACTTAGCAATTTCTGTGCTGTAAAAAGTTTGCACCCACCTACCATTCCCTTCAAAATTCACATGCACAGAAAGGCCTAGAACATCACCAGCCCTCTGCTTGGGCTGTCAGTGAGATCTGAACCCATGATCCTTAGAAATAAAGGCACGTGCATCTATCATATGAACTAAAGGAAGAACTCCAATAGCTGACACCACTAGTAGGCTATTATCTCTTTATGTGATACAGCCGCTAGCGGGGGACAAAGGCAAGCACTGTGCTTGTGTGGGCTAAACCTTTGTGGAAAGACATAAGGCTACACGGTGGCTGAAAGTCAAGGCAAAGCGCTGCTAGCCTGTGTCTGCACTGGGGGATTGTCGCGCTTTAACCAGACCCAGCTCTGCTGGGTGATCACATTGTACACAGTGAGGGACTCTTGTCTCAGATGCTCTGACAGGGACACAGGCAGAGGAAACCTACTTAGCACGGCCAGGGAAATCTTCTGGGACGAAGTTCTCAGCTCAGAGGTGACGTAGCAGAGGTAGGAGCCCTCATCCTGGACACGCACAGCCCTGAGTAACAGGGACGCATTTCCTTTCTCGATGCCCTCTGGGTCCAGCCGCGTCCGGCCCCGGTAAGCCTTGTGCTGTCCCCACCACAGGTCCCTCTGCCCATAGTAGCTGTGCACCAGAAGAGCAGCTCCCTCGGCTCTTTGCATCTTCCAGGTGATGTTCACTCGATGGAGTTTAACCCCCGGTATGTGGTAGAAGGTGCAGTCCAGAGTGACGTCCTCCCCATACTGAGCTGTGACGGACGGCTGTGCTCCAGCGACTCCTTAAAGGGAAGCAAAGGTTGGTGTCGGAGCCTTTCATCTTCAACCCACATTTCCACGCCCTCCCCAAATATTTGCATTGACGAGCTGAAAAGCCGCCCCCCGTCAGACATGTGCATCCATAGAAGGTGCCCCCCGTTCCCACAGGCCCACGGCCAGTGCACAGTGACTGGTTAGTAACAAAGAGCATCACAGCACGGCCACGTCCAATTCCTCCCTTAACCCCGCTGGGCTGGACGGAGTCCCTTGTGCACACAGCGATCCCAGCCAATCTGTGCTTCTATGGATCTGGCTGGTTGTGCTCTCAGGGGATGGTTTTACATCACTATGCTTTAGGCCTGGCCAGACGAGGAGTGCTTTTCTGGAATAGAATCATAGAATCTCAGGGTTGGAAGGGACCTCAGGAGGTCATCTAGTCCAACCCCCTGCTCAAAGCAGGACCAACCCCAACTAGATCATTCCAGCCAGGGCTTTGTCAAGCCTGACCTTAAAAACCTCTAAGGAAGGAGATTCCACCACCTCCCTAGGGAACCCATTCCAGTGCTTCACCACCCTACTAGTGAAAAAGTTTTTCCTAATATCCAACCTAAACCTCCCCCTCTGCAACTTGAGACCATTACTCCTTGTTCTGTCATCTTCTACCACTGAGAACAGTCTAGATCCATCCTCTTTGGAACCCCCTTTCAGGTAGTTGAAAGCAGCTATCAAATCCCCCCTCACTCTTCTCTTCTGCAGGCTAAACAATCCCAGTTCCCTCAGCCTCTCCTCATAAGTCATGTGCTCCAGCCCCCTAATCATTTTTGTTGCCCTCTGTTGGACTCTTTCCAATTTATCCACATCCTTCTTGTAGCGTGGGGCCCAAAACTGGACACAGTACTCCAAATGAGGCCTCACCAGTGCCTAATAGAGGGGAATAATCACGTCCCTCGATCTGCTGGAAATGCCCCTACTTATACAGCCCAAAATGCCATTAGCCTTCTTGGCAACAAGGGCACACTGTTGACTCATATTCAGCTTTTCGTCCACCGTAACCCCTAGGTCCTTTTCTGCAGAACTGCTGCCCAGCCATTCGGTCCCTAGTCTGTAGCAGTGCATGGGATTCTTCCGTCCTAAGTGCAGGACTCTGCACTTGTCCTTGTTGAACCTCATCAGATTTCTTTTGGCCCAATCCTCTAATTTGTCTAGGTCCCTCTGTATCCTATCCCTACCCTCCAGCGTATCAACCACTCCTCCCAGTTTAGTGTCATCTGCAAACTTGCTAAGGGTGCAGTCCACACCATCCTCCAGATCGTTGATGAAGATATTGAACAAAACCGGCCCCAGCACCGACCCTTGGGGCACTCCACTTGATACCGGCTGCCAACTAGACATGGAGCCTTTGATCACTACCCGTTGAGCACGACCATCCAGCCAGTTGTCTATCCACCTTACCGTCCATTCATCCAGCCCATACTTCTTTAACTTGCTGGCAAGAATACTGTGGGAGACTGTATCAAAAGCTTTGCTAAAGTCAAGAAATAGCACATCCACTGCTTTCCCCTCATCCACAGAGCCAGTTATCTCATCATAGAAGGCAATTAGGTTAGTCAGGCATGACTTGCCCTTGGTGAATCCATGCTGACTGTTCCTGATCACTTTCCCCTCCTTTAAGTGGTTCAGAATTGATTCCTTGAGGATCTGTTCCATGATTTTTCCAGGACAAAGTGTCCTGTGGCACCTTATAGACTAGCAGACGTATTGGAGCATAAGCTTTCGTGGGTGAATCCCCACTTCTTCAGATGCATGCAGTGGAAATGTCCACTGCATTTCCACTGCATGCATCTGAAGAAGTGGGGATTCACCCACGAAAGCTTACGCTCCAATACGTCTGTTAGTCTATAAGGTGCCACAGGACCCTTTGTTGCTTCTACAGATCCAGACTAACACGGCCACCCCGCGGATACTTTCTGGGATAGTAAACGGGCAAAGTGCTCCTAGCGCAGACAGGGCCTGCGTCTACACAAGCGGGTTGTAGACTTGAACTAGACCCAGTGTAGGGGGTGTAAATAGCCGCGGGGCCGCGGTAGGACAAGTAACGGCAGCGGAGGCCTGGCTTAGCCGTGCTGAGTATGTGCCCACTGGCTGCCGCTGTGCCTGTCTGTGCTACTGCGTTTACACGGCTGTCTATACTCGCGCCAGCGACCACTGAACTACCGCAAGCTGGGGAACCGGACCCCTCGTTCACAGTGTAGACAGGGCCTGTGCTGGCAGAAGGGTGTCGTGTAGACACGGCTGCAGCTGCAGTGGTATGAAGGGGTTTAAAACCAGTACAGCTAGTTCTGTATATGAAGGGGAATACCCTAGACCAGTGGTTTTAAAACGATTTTTCTGGGGACCCAGTTGAAGAAAATTGTTGAAGTCCGCGACTCAGCGGAGCTGGGGATGAGGGGTTTGGGGTGCGGGAGGGGCTCAGGGCTGGGGAAGAGGGTTGGGGTGTGGGGGTGAGGACTGCGGGGTGGGGCCAGGAATGAGGGGTTCAGGGTGTGGGAGGGAGCTGAGGGCTGAAGCAGGGGGTTGGGGTGCAGGAGGGGGTCAGGCCTCTGGGCTGGCGGTGCAGGTTCTGGGATGGGGCCGGGAATGAGGGGTGCAATAAGGGGCTCGAGGTTTTGGGGGGCTCAGGGCTGGAGATTGGTGTGTCGGGTTTGGGCGCGGGCTTACCTCCAGCAGCTCCCGGTCAGCGGCACAGCGGGGTGCTAAGGCAGCTTCCCGCCTGTCCTGGCCCCACGAACCGCGGGGCTCCCCCCCGGAAGCGGCCAGCGGCAGGTCCGGCTCCTCGGCGGAGGTGCCCAAGAGGCTTCGCAGGGTTCTCGCCCACAAGCACTGCCCCTACCCGCCCCCGCAGCTCCAATTGGCCAGTTCCCGGCCAATGGGAGTGCAGAGCCGGTGCTCGTGGCTGGGGCAGCGCATGGAGCCCCGTGGCCCCCCTACCTAGGAGTCGGACCCGCTGCTGGCCGCTTCCAGGGCGCAGTGCGGTGTCGGAACAGGTAGGGACTAGCCTTAGCCGGGCAGCGGCGCCGACAAGACTTTTAATGGCCTGATTAGCGGTGCTGAGCAGAGCCGCTAGGGTCCCTGGGTGCTGAGCAAGGCGACCCAGTGCCTGACATGCCGCGAGCCAATAACACTGCACTGGGCCCAGCCCCGGGGCTATGGCACTGAGCATTAGCATTAGGGAAGGTTTGGGGAGGCTTAGCCTCCCCCAGCCTCCATTACCCACCACCCATGACAGTACCCTTCTAGCATGTAAAGTTAGCTTGTGCTCACCTTTGCAGCTCCAGTTTAAAAAAAAATCAAGCTTAACACATAATTTTAGACCCTGTGCAGATTGTACAAATCTTTTCAAATTGTATTTTTAATTGTACCTGTAAAATAACTTAAAATTCGTACAAAAATAAAATCTGTATGATCTCCTCATTGTTCTAAACTTACACATAAACTTAAAAGATGGCTTTAATTGGGGTTGGGATCTATATTTTTCTTTCTTTCTACACAATTTTATTATCTGCAGAAGTTATTAGCTGCAAAAAACCTAGAGTTTTCAGGTGCCTAAGTAGCCCCTTGGAATCATGGTTAAAGTTGGTCCCCACTCCCCAAAAATCTGAAATGGCGCCACTGGGACAGATTGGGACCAGCTAAACAAAAAGTGTGTGTGTGGGGGGGGGAAAAACCCAGTAGGGAAATGGACAATTAAAGTGACACGAGATCGCACACTAGAAGCAGGAGAGCGAAGCGGGCGGCACGTACCATAGAGAGTCCACAGAGCCGTCAAAAGCAGTGACCAGCCACGGCTCATTCCCACCCTGCCTCTGACCATGTCGCATCTGCAAGAGAAGGAGATAAAACGCCCAGATTAGCCGCGTTCTAGACACCAGCCCCAGGGAGCAACATCCACACTGACACTGCAGCCCCGGGCTCCCTGCAGCCCCACTCACCCCAGCACAAACCAGGAGTAACTCCGCTGAAGGCCGCTTAACTGGGCCTGATTCTCGGTCACGTCCTGGCTCCTTCACCGGGGTCGTGCAGTGAGCAGAGAGTTGTAAAGGGGACTTAGTGTGAATGAGAATCAGGATGCACAGCTTTACACCAGGGTAAGCAGCATTTGCATGCAAAATGGGCCAGACCCCCAGTCAGAGTCAATCGGCCGGAGCTCCATTGGAATCAATGGGGCCAGATCCCAGCTGGGGTCAATCGGCCGGAGCTCCATTGGTGTCAGATCCCAGCTGGAGTCAATGGGCTGTAGCTCCATTGGAATCAATGGGGCCAGATCCCAGCTGGGGTCAATGGGCCGGAGCTCCATTGGGAAGCAGTGGGGGCAAAAGACCTGTCTGGCTTCAAGATTAAGCTAGATAAGTTTATGGAGGGGATGGTTTGATGGGATAATATGATCTTGGCAATTAATTGACCTTTGACTATCAGTGGTAAATAGGCCCAGTGGCCGGTGGTGGGATGTTAGAAGTTACTACAGAGAACTTTTTCCTGGGTGTCTGGCTGATGAGTCTTGCCCACATGCTCAGGGTTCAGCCGATCGCCAGATTTGGGGTCAGGGAGGAATTTTCCTCCAGGGCAGATTGGCAGAGGCCCTGGGGTTTTTTCGCCTTCCTCTGCAGCTGAGGGTCGGATCCAGCCCGCAAGCCGTTTTAAGCTGGCCCTCAAGCTCCCGCTGGGGAGCGGGGTCTGGGGCTTGCCCCACTCCAGCCAGGGCACAGGGTCAGGGGCCACACCACGAGGCTTCCGGAAGCAGCAAGATGGCCCCCCTCCAGCTTGTACGTGTTCCAATGGCCCCTTCCAATGGGAGCTGCAGGGGCGGCGCCTGCGGATGGGGCAGCATGTGGAGCCACCTGGCCACGCCTCCGTGTAGGAGCCGGCGAAGGGACATGCCACTGCTTCTAGGAGCTGCTTGAGGTAAGTGCCCCTCAGAGCCTGTACCCCTGAGCCTCTCCCCACGCCCCAACCCTCTGTCCCAGCCCTGATCCCCCTCCCGCCCTCCAAACTCCTCTATCCCAGCCCGGAGCCCCCTCCTGCACCCCAAACTCCTCATCCCCAGCCCCACCCCAGAGCCCACACCCCCACAGCCAGAGCCCCCTCCCGCTCCCTGAACTCCTCATTTCTGGCCACACCCTGGAGCCCGCACCCCCAACCAGAGCCCCCACCCCCACCCCAATTTTGTGATCATTCATGACCCGCCATACAATTTCTCTTCCCATATATGGCCCTCCGCCCAAAAAGTTTGCCCACCCCTGTTCTAGAAGCTATTTTCACCGAGCCCTTTGGAGCAACCATTTTCAATCAATAGTGCCTTCAACTTACAGCCGGGAAGAAGCTGCTAAAAGGACACCAGGAATCAATTTCACCAACCCACCCTGGAGCAGAAAATCTCTTACCTTCCACCCCTGAGTGCTTCCATTCCTGGGACCGTCTCGGGGAAGTTAAAGAAATCGGGTAATCCGTGTGTGTTTCAGCCGTCTCTCTCTCTCTGTTTCTCTCTTCCTGCGATGAAGTAACAGGGAAACTGAAAGTACTACACAATCCATTGAAACAACACTCAGCAAAGTTCAAGTCTAATTTCCGTGAGCTCCACACAGCCACTTTTCAACCGATTTAAGGGGTTTTGATCAGTGTCTGTGAACCGCGTCGCCCCCGGGACCTTCTCGGGGAAGTTAAAGAAATCGGGTAATCCGTGTGTGTTTCAGCCCCCTCTCTCTGTTTCTCTCTTCCTGCAATGAAGTAACAGTGAAACTGACAGTACTACACTATCCATTGAAACAACACTCAGCAAACCTCAAGTCCAATTTCCGTGAGCTCCACACAGCCACTTTTCAACCAATTTAAGGGATTTCGATCAGTGTCTGTGGGTCCCGCGTTGCCCCCGGGCGCAGAACACGACGGGGCCGCTCTCACCCCCCTGCCCCGCGCCGCCCTCGCCCCCAATCCCCACCACTGTTCCCTCTAAGCTGTGCGCGTGTGCGCGCGCACACAGATCCTCAACCCCGCGCACACGGCAAAACACCGCGCGCACAAAAATGTGCATAGAAGCACAAGAATTTTCACAGAAGAAATTTTTTGCGCACACAGCCTGTCAAAAATTAGAGGGAACATTGGTCCCCACCCTCACGCCGCCTCTTCCCTGCAAGACCACATGCCCCTTGCTAGCCCGTGGGAGCCGGCTGGCTGCTGCCGGGGTGAATGCGGATCACGGGTCGGATGCACGTCGTTTCTGGCCCCCGTGGATCCACATGTTTCTATCCGCGCAGGGCTCCAAATATACAAATCACCCCCCTGCTGTGGGTGCCCGGTCAGGCACCTGCCCCTCGGCGCCTGCTCCCAGGCAGTCCGGAGCAGGGGTGATCCTACCCGCCTCGCCATGGGGACCCTCGCTGGGAAACCGCCCACAGGACAAATTTCCACCCCACGCCAGCTCCTCTCACCCCAGAGACGAGACTTACAGGGCAGCTGCAGCCGGGAGCCTGCTCATCCCCCCGAAAGGCGACACGTAGCTGGGTCTAGTGAGGGGACACATGCCCTCCCCCCCATCCCTCCATTTCTCCGGACGCCTCTGGCACGGATGCCCCGCTTTGCTAGAAACTCTTTGATGTAGCTAATTCCTACAGATAGCAGTTTCTTACACCACCGGGCGTGTGAAACTGCTACCTGTAGGAATGTGCTACCTGTAGTAGAGAGGTAGTGAATTGTTACCCTTAGCAGTTACTGATACATATGGACTAGAACAGGGTTTAAACGAGAACTGGATAAATTCATGGAGATGAAGTCCATTAATAGCTATTAGCCAGGACGGGTAAGGAATGGTGTCCCTAGCCTCTGTTTGTCAGAGGGGGGTGATGGATGGCAGGAGAGAGATCACTTGATCATTACCTGTTAGGTTGACTCACTCCAGGGCACCTGGCATTGGCCACCATCGGTGGACAGGACACTGGGCTGGATGGACCTTTGGTCTGACCCAGTACGGCCGTTCTTACGTTCTTATGTGCTGACTTGTCCTAATTAGCTAAAAACTTGTCCTGTTGCCTTGACTGAGAGAGGTTTCTGATCAAAGGGAGGGTAGATGCCAGCAAGCTCCTGGGGTAATATCTCATTGGAGATACGATGTGTGTTTCTCATACCCCATTTTCTGTTTCTTACCATCATGCTATCTTTATCTTTTATTTGTTTTGCAAGTCACACAATTGCAGTATGAGCAGCAGTCCTCCAAGCTCTCTGAAAAAAATCAATAACACGTTGTCAAATGAGGGTTACATTGTGACCAACACTGTAAATAGAAATCCTGATTTATTCATTACTGTCGATTACTCCAAAAAATTAACTTGTTTGCAAATATTTTTCCTTTTTGGGGGGAACTATTTTTCCAATAGTTTGGATTGGATCACTGCTTGCAACTTCTGCCAAAACACACTCCTCCTCGTCCGTGTGTGTGACCTCCGCCTTTATCACTTGGCTGTTGTGAGGCTTGTGAGACACATCGCCTCCCATTTCTCCTACCTCTTCTGAGGTGACATTTTCCATAGTGTCATCCACAGCAGTTTCCATGCCCATGTTTTCCTGCACTCACACACACACAAACACACTCCGTCTTGCTGTTGTTACCAACTAGTTGCTCCCCTTAACGTCACTGGCCAGGTGAGTTAGATGGGGGAGGGGTAGAGCCGATCCGGATCGATGGTCCGATGTTGCCAAGACAAGACCCGGGGTCCTCTGCCAGACACCTCACGTTTATAGCAGCTTCCCTCTCATGCAAATCTATCCCAGATTCAAAATCTGTGTCTGCGTCCATTGGTCCTCTGTGCTGCTTCCTTCTGGGTGTTGTCCCAAGGCTGCAAAGAGGGTGTCCCCAAAAGAAGATCATAGAATACCAGGGTTGGAAGGGACCTTAGGAGGTCATCTAATCCAACCCCCTGCTTAAAGCAGGACCAATCCCCAATTTTTTTGCCCCAGATCCCTAAATGGCCCCCTCAAGGATTGAACTTGCAACCCTGGGTTTAGCAGGCCAATACTCAAACCACTGAGCTATTCCTCCTCCTCCCCCCCAAAAATAAAATGCTCGCTTCTAACCTCCAAGGCCGTCAGTCAGTGTGCTCTTCTTTAGTGAGCCCACTTGACAAGTTGTATTGTTCCTGGGTCTGGCTCCCATCCCCTCGCCAACTGTTGCAGCCGTCTGGAGATGCTGGCTTTCCACACCTTACTCATTCACACCTCATTCATTCAACAGGGCAATTCATTAACAGGGTGTGGGGGAGATCTTATTCTACTCCTAGCGAAAAGACATTTTTCTTCTACTTTAACTATCCTTAGGGGCTATAACATACCAAGGCTCAATACAAAGTTTTCTATATCAAAGGACTTGATACAAAGTTGTATGAAAATAGCTTAATACAAGGTTATATAAAGAGGCATAATACAAAGCCATATGAAAGTTAGAGGTTGTATATGGATAGGCTTAATACAAGGTTATATGGAGAGGCATAATACAAAGTCATATGAAAGTTATGTGAAGATGCTTAATGCAGAGATTTATCTACCCCTAAACCGTCCTCTGACTGCCAGATGCTGGGAGCGGACGATGGGATGGTTCACTCAGGGATTGCCTGTTCTGTTCATTCCCTTAGAAGCCCTTGGTGCTGGCTGCTGTCAGAAGACAAGATACTGGACTAGACGGACTACGGCAGTTCTAATGTTAAGCAAAAATTACAATCGTTTTTTTTCCTTTGAGAAAGAAGTTATAGGAGAGAGTATACGGCCTTGAATGAATATTTGAGAATCATAGAATCATAGAATCTCAGGGTTGGAAGGGACCTCAGGAGGTATCTAGTCCAACTCCCTGCTCAAAGCAGGACCAACCCCAACTAAATCATCCCAGCCAGGGCTTTGTCAAGCCTGACCTTAAAAAACCTCTACATTGTATCAAGAATCAAGTTGTACACACAAGCAATGACACGCGGAAAAACAGGAAGGGCTGGACTGAGAGGCCAAATCACAGCTGCAAAAATGCAATCCCCATTGGTGGACTGAATCAAAACAAAGTTTTGACACCAGGCCAGAAATTCAGTCAGCGTGGAAGTCAGATGCTCCAACAGAATAAACATCTGCTTTGAAAATAAGAAGAAAAAAATAGAATTAAAAATTCAGGGAATCCCAGCAGCAGCAAAGACAACTTGGGAGACTGCTAGGAGTCTCTGCGTTCAGATACAGCGAGAAGGGATTCTTTCTTTCTGAGCAGATCTATGTAAACTGTTTCACTGAATTAGGTCTCAGGGATTATCTACCCTAGCAAGTTAAAGCGCTCTAACTTGCTGGCTCGTGCTCGGAGCTAACCCCTCGTCGAGGCGGATTACCAGGAGCACTGGCACCCGCGACAGCGCTTTGAACTCTGTAGTGTAGACGTAGCCTCAGTAGGTTAAATCAGACACAGAGGAGCTGCATCAGTGGCCTCCCCAGGAATTGAAATGGGGCGGGGGGTGTTCGAATTTACTGGGGGGGGGTCACTAAATTGGCATGTAACTAGCTCACAAAACTGGGGGGGTGTTGGGGACATTTGGGGGGGTGTAGGGAAATCACTGAGCTGCATTGAGATGTGTAGCAAGGTGGCTACCCGCTCCGGCCCAGAGGGGCTTGAAATCAGCCCCTTGGCGAGGGCTGGGGCTGGGGCCAGCAGCCCAGGCTGAGTGGGGAACTAGGCTCAGCTGGGGCCACGCCCCAATTAGGGCTCAGCTGGCCTTTATAAGTGGGCAGTGAGGCAGGAGCTGACAGACTCTCTCTGCCTTTAGAGGGAGGAGGGCCTGGCTGCAAGGGGGAACCAGGGACCTAGTTGGGAGCAGGGCTGGGGAAAGCCAGGGGAGCAGGGAGGCTCCAGGCTGCAGGGCCTGGCATAGGGCCCCGAGAGGTACTGGGGTTCAGAGGCAGCAGGTCCAACCCCCCCTTGCCTGTGATGAGTGGCTAATACACTGCAGTCTGCCCCAGGGCATGGGGCTAAGTGGTGACTGGCAGTAGCCTATACTGAGGCCAGTAGTGGGTGGGGGTTCCCTGGGGAGGGGAGACCCTGAAACTAAGGGGGTTACTGCCAGGAGGCAGCACCCCAGTGGGAAGAGGCACCGGGGCCAGAAGCATAAGGTGGATCACCGGCCAGCAGAGGGCGCTCCGGAGAACTGGGGAGCTAATTCCCCGAGAAGACCAGCAGGAGGTGCCGCCGGGTGAGTCCGAGCCCTTCCAGGAGGCTTTCAGAACCCAGCCCTGGGAAGCCGATGCTGAGAGGTGCCATCTGAGAGGGGAAATAAAAAAGCCCTTCTGCCCCCCACCAGTTTGGCAAACACGGGTGTCTCATAGACTCATAGACTTTAAGGTCAGAAGGGACCATTATGATCATCTAGTCTGACCTCCTGCACAATGCAGGCCACAGAATCTCACCCACCCACTCCTGGAATAATCCTCTCACCTATGTCTCAGCTATTGAAGTCCTCAAATCATGGTTTAAAGACTTCAAGATGCAGAGAATCCTCCGGTAAGTGACCCGTGCCCCATGCTGCAGAGGAAGGCAAAAAACCTCCAGGGCCTCTGCCAATCTACCCTGGAGGAAAATTCCTTCCCGACCCCAAATATGGCGATCAGCTGACCCCCGAGCATGTGGGCAAGACTCACCAGCCAGACACCCAGGAAAAAGTTCTCTGTAGTAACTTCTAACATCCCATCGTTGACCATTGGTCCTATTTACCACTGATGGCAATTAATTGACCTTTGACTAAGATCATGTTATCCCATCAAACCATCCCCTCCATAAACGTATCTAGCTTAATCTTGAAGCCAGTTAGGTCTTTTGCCCCCACTGCTTCCCTTGGAAGGCTGTTCCAGAACTTCACTCCTCTGATGCTCTCAGTCCCACTGGGGCAACTGCTACCCCCTGTGCCGGGTTTTGCCCTCTGCCAGCCCCTCCCCATGAGCTTAACTTCTCCTCCTTCCACCTGATTCGTGATTTTTGCCCTTCAGCCCCTCTCCTAATCCTGCCTTTAGTTGCTTGACCCCCCTGACCAGTCCATTCCCGCCCCCTGCTCAGACCCTGGCCACCGCCCTGCTCCGCTTTGCCCCCATTGCCCCTTTCTAACCCGTCAAAAGCGGTCCGCAGAATGGTATGGCTAATAAGGGCAGGCTGGCTTCAGGAGATGTTACTGATCATGCCCACGAAGGCTCATGCCCAAATAAATCCCTTAGTCTTTAAGGTGCCACAAGGACTCCTCGTTGTTTTGGCTGATACAGACTAACCCGGCTGCCGCTCTGACCGCGATGGATGCGGCTCCTTTAATTCCAGCGTTAAACACTCCTGCATTTATCCCCCCAGCACCAAGTCCAAGGTTCAATCCTGGTGCCCGGTATCTTTCCAACACCTGCTCTGTGCAGGAAGCGGAGGGGAAGCTGCTTTAACCCTTTAGGGTCTCCAGCCCCGCTTGGTGGGTCCTGCCACAAAAAAAAGTATGATTTTTAAAAAAAGAATCGGGTTTTTCAGCTGAATGTTTTTCAGTTTTATGACACAAAAATTGGAATAGTCTAAGAAATACCACCCCCAGTAAAGAAACCCCATTTTCCAACAGACTCTAGGGCTTGTAGGAGGGTGGGTGTGGCATGGGAGATGGCTGTATCCCTTGTGTGTGTGTGTGTGTGTGTTCTCCTGATTCCACTGCTAGGGGGCGTCCTAGATCCAAACAGCTACAGAACCGGGCTTCTGATAGCCCCAAGACTCCCCGCTATAAATAAACACAGGGAAATCACCCCAATTATCACAAACACCCCCACGTAATCCCAGACACACACCGACACAGACTCACTATCTCACACACAGATACATGATCAAAGACTCATGGTCACACGCACAATCCAGGACTCAGGATTACACACACACACTCTCTCTCTCTCCAAGACACGATTACACATGTTATACCAATAAAATAAAAACCAGCAGGATCTTTTTAAAGGGGATAAGACAGAATGTCACGTTTATTGTGAATACAAAAAGAATCATAGTAAGCAGTCAGTTATAGCTATAACATTTCATTCAGTTTCACATTCATTCATTCTCACACACACACACAGGTTCTGCATAGATGTCATAGTTACCAGCCTAAAAGTTGCTCATGCTAAGTTACTGGCCATGTAACCTGGGCATGAGGGTGGAGCCGAGTCCTTGTCAGATTCATCTGATGCTCCTGGAGGTTGGCAGCAGAACCAGAGACTCAAAGTCCTCAGTATTTAGAGGCCATTCTTATAGGGATTTATTCCTATGTCAGTCTATGGGAATTGCTTCATCTTGCTGTTGCTGAATCAATCAGCAGATGGCACATTCCTGATGGCTCCGTGCTGTCAGATGTTATCTTGTTTTTCCCATCCTTTGAGATGATCAGGTGGGTCCCAGTTTATCCTCCGGGATTGGTCACTGAATTCCTAGGCTGGCACCTCCCTGTTCATTCATTCGTGTACACCAAGCATTCATCAGCAGACATACTGTCTCCACCACTTTCGGGGTGTGTACTAATTTATTTGAGACTCCCTGCTCTTTAATCAGAGGGTGGGGGTCTTTCTATGCTGTTTCTACGTACAAAGCATGCATAAAGAACAAAGTCAAATAACTTGTTTGCAAGTTTCTCATAGCAATACAGTATCTTTCTGAGAACAGATACAATCAATGGTTTACACAGACAGTAGCTTGTAAGTTTAACAAGGGATCCAAGAGATCTTTTACTTGGTAATGCTATGAGGTTTAAATTGTGGGAATCACTTTCGGTACCTTCTTTAATATCCCTACACACACACATGATCCAAGATTTGCTATCACAGACACAGATGCACACACGGTCCAAGACTCATGATCACACACAGACACACACAATATGAGACTCATGCTTGCATACACCCAGAGTCCAACACTCACAATTACACACAAAGACGCACAGTATCTGAGATTCGTGATTACAGACACACACACACATGACAGGTTATTCCTGTTGGTTTTATTCCGTTAATCCCACTAAAGGGAAAGTGAACCCGCGCTGGGCGTGGGAGCCGTGGCAGGGGTGCACCCGCCCACCCCCTGCGGTGTGGTTATCCAGGGCAGAGTGGCTGTGCCACGGGAGGGGGGATCAGGAAAGGACGTTCGCCAGCAGGACGGTAACGAGGGCTGGGAGGACGAGTCCGGCTGGTTCCAGAGCCATGTTGGCCGCACGGGAGGCTGGGCTGCATTCGGCCGTGGTGAGATCCCCACTGAAGCCCCCGAAGCCATCTTTGAACGGTTGTATGTTGGTGCAGGCAGACTTGGTGGCGCAGCCCTTCATGGTGGTGTGCACGGTTGTCCCACCTGTGAGGGGACAAAACAGGGGGGTCGGTGTCTGGGGACCTATAGCCTCTTACGGCTCTGACCCTATTCAACACTCTCCCCCTCCTCCTCTGTGCCACTCCCTGCTGCCCATCTAGACCCGCCCCCAACAGTCTCCCCTCCTCTGCTCTGAAGTGGTCTCACTCTGTGGACCCCCGGGTCAGTCATGTTCAAAACAACTTTTCCTGCCAACATTTTTTTTTAAACTTAAACAACACTACCCACCCCTCAAAATCAAAACCAGATGTTTCTGAATGAAACCAGAATGAAACTTTTTCTGACTTTTCAGTTTGTTGAAAGTGACAAAAAAAATGTTCTATTCGACCTGAAACAACTATTTTCTTCCATTTTTTTTGATGTTGACATAGAACTAAAGATCTATCTATCTATCCCCATCCACCTCCTCTATCTATCTAATATCCCTTATTTGTTCAGATCTCTGCTTCTCTATCTCAATCATAATTTCATATGTTCTATCAGGTCGCCTCTTATTCCCAAGGTAAAATAGCCCCCGTTGTTTCCCCTTCTCTCCGCAGGCTTTTCCAGAACTTCCTTGCCACCGGTCTCCAAACCCTCGTGAATTCTCAAATAAAACCCCAATGAGTGTGTAGGGGAAACAGAGGTACAGTGAGGAGAAATCAGGGGGATAGAACCCAGGTGGGCTGAGACTCTTCCCCACCGCAGGGGACTGCCCGTGTGCCTGGCTCGCTCCTGGATGGGGAAATGGGAACGGAGAGACAGTCAAATGGCAATTACCGCTTTTCATGGTGCCGCTGAGATGCATGCACTGGGTCTGGGCTCCCATGCAGCTGATGATCTCTTCGGTGCAGTGATGGGAAAACACAGAGTAGCAGGCCGGGCAGCGCCGGCCGTTCAGGGTGGTGTTAGCCGGGGGCACTGGGGAGAAGTGGAGCAAACGCAGTCAGCTCGGGGGATGAGCCCCAGGACGGGTTGGGGCAGGGGGAGCAGCTGGGGGCCGCACCGCTCAGCCCTGGGTGCCCCCTTCAGGGGGAGCTGTAGCTCCGGGGATGCTGGAGGTGGCAGGGGAGGGGTTTGGGTGGGTCAGCTGAGTTCACACCTGGCAGGAGCCTAAAGCCCTGCTGTGACGGCATGGGGAAGTTTCCTGTTTTCCTTGTTGCCTATGGGGGTTTTCTTGGTTTCCTAGGGTTACATGCAAAGGGGGTGGGACTCAGTTTCCCTGGGTGTTACCAGTTTAACAAGGTAATGGAAAAGGAAGCTTGTTGTTACAGGGGACCAGCGAGGAAAATAGGGACCCGGTTCTGGCCAGTGGGAGAACAATAGGCTGCAAAAAAAGGAGCCCCGGGGGCCTAACCAACCGGTTCCAGCCACAGGGGGCCAGAGACAGAGAAGAGGCCCAGACGACCCTGTTTGCAGGGCTGTTTACCTGGAGAGAAGACAATGGACAGAGGCGGGGCTTGGGGCCAGTGATATCCACAGCCCGGCTGGGAAGCAGGGGGGCTCTGGGCGGGAGAGAGGAAGCAGGCAGAGCCCCCCTGGATACAGGAGAGAGCTGGATGTGCTGGGCTGGGAGGAGGCCAGGCCTGAGGGCCCTGTGAGTTCCTGTGCTGTGTTCAACGCTCAATAAACCCTCCTGTGTTACGCTGGCTGAGAGTCACTCTGGGCTAGAGAACAGGGTTGCATCGTCCCCTTCGGGGGTGGAGGCCGGGGGTCCAGAGTGCGTGGACTCCCTGAGGGGGCCCACAGCGAGAGACAGGCGTGCTAAGGCTCAGAGAGGTGTGGCTCCAGGAGGTGGAGGGGCTAAAAAGGGCTGTCTCACTAAAAGGGGCACCCCCCCCCCAAACTGCACGGGGCCAAAAAAGGGCACGACCTGTGAGTCTGTGACACCCGCCCACTAAACTCCATCCACCCAGGTGCTCAGTGTTATTCAATGGGGCACCCCCTGCAGGGGCCGGAGGACTATTCCCAGGTGCTCAGTATTATTCAATGGGGCACCCCCTGCAGGGCGGGAGGACTATTCCCAGGTGCTCAGTATTATTCCATGGGGCGCCCCCTGCAGGGAGGGACTGAGTGTTATTCCATGGGGCACCCCAATGGATTCTTTCATAATCCTTTTTCCATCCTCCCACAGAGACACCTGCAGGGGTCAGGAGGAGGAGGAGGAGAGGATGTGAGCAATGGGAAGACCTGGAGGGAGAAGGAGCAGGGAGACAGTCGGAGCTGGGTACCGGTAACAGAGGCTGTTTTACAGGCCTGCCCCACACAGCAAGCGATGTTCGTGCTCAAGGATATCCCGTTCCCAAAAGTCATGTAAAGAGGACTGACACCGCACTGGCTGGAGGACACACATCTCTTGAGAAAGGTAGGACTCTTAATCTCGCCTGCATGGGAGGAAAAGGAAATGAGGCTTCATTCGCTGGTGTTGCTGTCTCGGCCTTCCCATCACATGCGTGATCATGGTCAAGCCAAAAGAGGAATGAGTCACCCAAGGTCAGTATAGAACCAGGCGTGCTGATACCCACTGCTGCTTCCACCCCCGCAACATCTCTCTCCCTTTCCAGATCTGGAGATAGAACCCAGGAGTCCTGGCTCCCAGCCCCCTGCTCTAACCCACTAGACCAGGCCCACCTCCTGATACTGGGAGGGGAATGAAGGAGCGCTGACTCCAAATCAGACTGTGTTCGGGGCTGGTTCAACGTCTCCTGCACCCACCTATTACGGTTTCTGTTTTAATGATCCCGCAGGAATTCATTTGCTCACTGCAGACTTCGGCATTGCCGGTACAGCTGTTGCCTATGCTGAAGCAAACCTCGCACAAAAGACCGGTCCCTGTGGAAGGAAAGGCAACACGATTCGTCTGTGCCCAGGAGCTACGGCCGATTACCCCAGCTGGGATCCCACCCAGAATGTCTTGGTTTGGTGCCAGTATTGTCCCTCCCTCTGTTGCAAAACCGAGTCAGGTAGCTGAGAGAGGGGGGGAAATCTTTCCCTCTCCTAGAGTTTGGGGGGAGCTTGAGGTCCCCATCTCCCCAGAGAAGATCTGTGGGGAGATTTTCCCCCACACGGGACAGGTGGCGAGCAGCCCCCCCGACCCGGGGGCAAGATCTCAGTGCTGGGGCATATTTCACCCCGGGAAGGAGAGCTGCTCCCCGCCAGAGCAACTATTCCAGGGGGGGTCTTTTTCTGTCAGCCCCGGGCAGGGGTTCCAAGACTCCCGCAGCCCCGTTCTCACCTGTCTCCAGCAGGGCTGAGAGGAGGCAGAAGAGGAGAGGTGTCTTCATGGTGCCGGGGACGGAGCCGGGCTGCGGTGTGAGCCAGGGGGGTCTCTGATGCAGCAAACTTTCTGGCCGGAGGTTGGCAGTTATCAGCAGAGGCGAGGGCGATGTTGCAATTAGTGTCACTGTGATATAGGACCACCAGGGAGCAGTGGTCCTTTTTGAGCACCGGGATGTGGGCAAGCGCTAGGCTAATTAAGGCGTGGTTCCCTGTAGACTACAATGTAAAGTTGACCTATATCTTGTTACCTAAATAGATAAGTATCCGCACATATGTCTATGCCCTCTTATCTAGACCAGTAGACAATGGAAGAATGGCATAGGTTGTCTTTTTTTTCTTCAATTTGTACCCACAGACATAACAGGTACACCACAAGGAAACATATATGTGCGTATGTACATGTTATCAATATGCCCATACATGCTAGCCTATGGAGTAAGTGTGCCCTAGCATTTTGTGAATGAGGAATGAAATTTGGGCTTAGGAAGAATTATTTCTGGCACTTGTGCCATATAAAAGAGGTGACCCACCTTGCTAGAGCACTCCATGCTATGATGCTTTCTTATTTGATTTCCTCTCCCTCTCTTCTATCTAAGATCATAGAATATCAGGGTTGGATGGGACCTTAGTAGGTCATCTAGTCCAACTCCCTGCTCAAAGCAGGACCAATCCCCAATTTTTGCCCCAGATCCCCAAATGGCCCCTTCAAGGATTGAACTCACAATCCTGGGTTTAGCAGGCCAATGCTCAAACCACTGACCTATCCCTCCCCTGAAGGGAGGGATGACTGATACTATTAGTAGGCTATACTTGTTCTTCTTAAAGTTTAAGTTTCAAGGAAACTAGGCTAAGCTTGGTCTCCCTAAGTTTTATTCTTAGTTTTTTGGGGTTTGATTTTAAGTTTGTTAGTCAAAGCGACAAAGGGTCCTGTGGCACCTTATAGACTAACAGAGGTATTGAAGCATAAGCTTTCGTGGGTGAATACCCACTTCTTCGGATGCAAGCAGTGGAAAAACTGCTTGCATCCGAAGAAGTGGGTATTCACCCACGAAAGCTTATGCTTCAATACCTCTGTTAGTCTATAAGGTGCCACAGGACCCTTTGTTGCTTCTACAGATCCAGACTAACACGGCTACCCCTCTGATATTTGTTAGTCAAGTAAACCCTAAGTAGCATTAGCTTTTTCTAAGCACTGCATCACTCACTCAAGAATTGAGAAACCTGAACTGCAACACTGGTCCTGTGTCTCTTACCCAGGGCCGCCTCCAGCTTTTTAGCCGCCCCAAGCAGCGAAGGAAGAAAAAACAACAACAACAAAACCGCCAAAGAGGAGAGGCTGCCGCCGGAGGAGCTGCCACCAAAAGCCGCCACGGTGCCGCCCTAAGACCATCTGGTAAGCTGCATTTTCCCGTTTGCCGCCCCAAGCACCTGCTTGCTAGGCTGGTGCCTCGAGCTGGCCCTGCTCTTACCACCAGGTTATCAAGGAAGGGGGTGAGTATATCAACCAAAGCTTTGTTGCGTATAATACTATATTATCATATGTATCTTTCGAATGGCAGTAATGCAATTGTAACTTTGTAACTCTGAGTATTTTACCATTTACTTACTTTCATTGATTTTAATAAAAAGTCTTTAAGGCGAGATCGGTCTCAGTGTGAGCTTCCTGTCATACCCCCAAGGGTCCTTTGTCAATTCTGTGGAGCCTGATTCGGGACAAGAACTTTTATCTTCTGATCAAACAGATTGGTGAGCCTAAAACCCATACCAATTAATAATAATAATCATTAAATTTAAATTGATCAATTAAATTAATTTTATTAACACACCCTAAATCAGGCTACAGACTGGCGAGCTGGCCAGGCGTCTCGGAGCGTGTGACAGGAATTTTCAGGGACACCTGAGAATCTCTCCAGAGACATAAGAAAATAGTTAAAGTTACAGAGAGTTAGAAATTATGCGTCTTACTCATTCTTAAAAGCACAGGCATCTGATTTCCTGTAGCTGTGCCTTGGCAGCAGTCCCAGTATTTCCTGTTTTGTATTGTGGTTTAACTGGTAGGTTTAGATTATAGGTTTTGAATTTAAATTTGCAAGATAAAAAGTAATAGTGTTATTATTTAAAGCTGTTATTTAAAAAGTGACACGCGCGTTAAAGGGGCTTTGTTAAAGGTTGAAGTGGTAACAAATGGTACCGATAAGATATAAGCAGTAGCATTGGGCCCGATGACCCACACTAGTGGTGACGGGGGAGTTGATAAATATCTGTATTAATTGCCGCCAAAAGGGCGCAATAACTCAAAACTTGTACAGTTCTTCAGTCCCAACAACTCTCCCGGGCTGCACCTCTGATCCGTTTGCCTCAGTATCCCCAGCTGTTTGGCAGGTCCTGACAGAGGGAAAAGACCTCTCCATCAGCCACACGCCATCGAGGGAAGAGAGGGGAACATGCCCCCACCCCTCTATCACTTACTTGGGACTTTTTGAACTGGGTTTAAAACCGGTTTGGGGTATTTCCTGTTTGTGTGATGGGACGGCTTCATTTACAGAGTAAAACAGCAGAGGGTTCATTATAGTTTATTACATAAGCTAGTGAAGCTTTAGAATTCAAATGAGTTCTATATTTCATGTTAAAGTGAGTGGCGTAAGGGCAAGAGTAGCGTCTGTTGGAGTTGCCCGCAGTCTGGCTTTAGAAAGCTTTGCCAGGAAATACATTCAGGAACATGGGCATGCCTTAGAACAGCTAAGAAATAGCAAAATAATCTCTAAGCATTGTAACCCATGGGGTTTTGTGAGAGATGTATTTAATGTAGAAACAAAGCAGGAAAAAAAGAGAGGCCAAACTGGTGAAGGAAATAGCTTTTGAATGTCTGCTCATAGATTATAGTTCTCTGGGAAAGAAATTAAATAAAAGTTAAAGTTACTCAGGAAAGCCCAGCAAACTGGATGCCAGCTTAAAGTCACTTAAAATCAGACCGTGGTCGGCTGTTAAAAAGCATCGGAGTTGAACAAGTTAAAAGCTGCGTTAGAGAAGGATAAAGAATCGGTTCCCATCTCTATTGGCATGGTGGAACCAATGGAGACAGGAAAAATTTGCAGGGCCAATTACTAAAATTAGGGCAAAAAAATTAGCTCAGGCTGATACAGTACCTTCAGAAGTGGAGTTGGAGATTAAGTCTGAGGAGCCACAGGGAGAGTCAAAAGAAGAAGTTAGCGGTGCAGAAGCTACCAGCAGTCTGCAGATAGGAAAAAGAAGTCCCAGTTTGGCATCACAGGAGGTGACGCGTCATCGTAGAGGAGGCGACTAGTGATGTAAAGGATGAGATGAGCAGAGCAAAGGGGGAAGAAATATCCTCTCCTCTGTTAGTGTCCGCCCCGATAGTAAAAACGGAGTGCCTTTAAAAACTGTAATTGTTCAAGGACTAGAAGATGCGGTGTCATCAGTGACCCAAGTAGGTAACGCTTGTGGTGTAGCAATCTCTAAGGGTACGTCTATACTTATTTCCTGGTTCGGCGGGAAGCAATCGATCTTCTGGGATCGATTTATCACGTCTTGTCTAGATGCGATAAATCGATCCCGGAAGTGCTCGCCATCGACACCGATACTCCTGCTCCGCGAGAGGAGTACGCGGAGTCGACGGGGGAGCCTGCCTGCCGCGTCTGGACCCGCGGTAAGTACCTTTTAGTTCGAACTAAGATACTTCGACTTCAGCTACGTTATTCACGTAGCTGAAGTTGCGTATCTTAGTTCGAACCGGGGGGTTAGTGTGGACCAGCCCTAAGTTACAACAGAGAGAGATACATTGGCACCATGTAAATCAGGAGATCCAGCCGTTGGGGTGGACATTTATTGGCATTTAAGCAATCATCAACATTGTCTTGGTCCCTAGAATTTCGTGGACCCTTCTACACCCCCTTGGTGTATGCTGGTATCACCTGGTGTACCGGTAGGACACCCTACTACACCAGACCTTAATGGACTAAGAAATGTCCTCCGTCCGTGTGGAGATGCCTTGAGTGTAGGACTTAAAGGTTTTATAAAAAGTTACCCTGCTCATCCAGGATTATCTCCAGTGCAATACTTCAGGAATCACGAGCTAATCCCACTGTGAGGATTGAGGGACCCCCCAGGGTTAGGCCAAGGTTTTCCTAAATTCCCTGGGTACCAGGGTCGGCAAAATAACCCTAACCCACGTAGTAACCCTTCGAGTGGGCCTGATCCTCGACAGGGTTATGCGTTGGAATCCCATGTAGGGGCCAGGGACCGTGTTCCTTTCTTTTCAAATGCCGCCCAGAACAATTCATGCCTGCAGAGACCCAAGTCAAAAATACAAACTCCGTTGTAATGATGTTTAAGCAGAGGATTGAGGCTCAACGATGGAATATCCGGAAACTCCGAGCCCATGTGAATGAGCTAATAATGGAAAGCCAAGCCCCGTCACCCTTGAACCGTCCGGTGGGCTCCGTTAACCCATTTCCTTCTCTCCGGTGGACAGGCTCCGGAGAGATAGAAGGAAAACCTGTAGACTATTTGTCTGCATAGTCTACAAATTACTCGGCATGACGCCAATCATCCCCAAGTGTAGTTATAACACCTTTAGGCAGGTATGCAAGCGGGAGACCCACAGTATCTGCAGTGGTAGGGGGCCGCCACAGGAATTTTATTATAGATACTGGGGCAGCAATTAGCATTATCCATGTCAAGGATCCTAGATCCTCTTCTGTCATCAGGGTGTACAAAAACACTTGCAACTTTTGCAAGCAATCAGGTTGTTACCATACTTTCTATACCCATTGAAGTACAGATAGGTCACCTAAGGGCAGGTCTTCACTACACGCCGGATCGGCGGGTAGCAATCAATCTATTGGGGATCGATTTTTCGCGTCTCGATCCCCAATCGCGCTCCCCGTCGGCTCCGGCAATCCACCTCGTCGAAAGGCGGAAGCGGAGTCAACGGGGGAGCGGCAGCGATCAACTCGCCGCCGTCCTCATGGCCAGGTAAGTTGATTACGATACGCCGACTTCAGCTACGCTATTCACGTAGCTGAAGTTGCATATCGTAGATCGACCCCCTCCCCTAGTGTAGCCCTGGGCTAAGAGAGGTTCATACCTTTGCGTTGATGAAATTAGCAGACCCAGGAAATTGCCTATTGGGAAATGATTTCCTGTACAAACAGGGATGTGTTCTTAATGTGGGTAACCAATTGTTGTGTCTTACTGTAGAACAGGCAAAGGATGACTCACCAGTGATCATACCTGAGTGTGGCATGGTATCTCCAGTGGAGGACTCTGAACCTGAGGGGTATAATCTAAACAAAATTGTGGCTAATCATGCAGACCAACCTGAGTTATGAGCATTACTTGTACTCATCCAGCGGCGCTCCGGGTCTTCGGCGGCACTTCGGCGGGGGGTCCTTCACTCGCTCTGGGTCTTCAGCGGCACTGAAGGACTCGCCGCCGAAATGCCGCTGAAGACCCGGCGCAAGTGAAGCACCCGCCGCCGAAGTTCCACCGAAGACCCGGAGCGCTGCCGGGTGAGTAAAAAATAAAAAGGTGCGGGACCCTTTTAGGTGCGTGGCCAGATTCCCCCGAATCGCAGGAATTAGCCTAAAGCCAGCCCTGCTTCTGATCGCCCCACAACTCCCCGCTAGAAATAAACACGGGGAAATCAGACCGATCATCAAAAACACCCCCACGTAATCCCAGACACACACCGACACAGGCACAGACTCACTATCTCACACACAGATACGTGATCAAAGACTCACGGTTGCACGCACAATCCAGGACTCAGGATTTTACACACACACACACACACACACACACAGAGTCCAAGACATGATTACATACACATGATCCAAAATTTGCTATCACAGACACAGATGCACACACACGGTCCAACGCTCACAATTACACACGGAAAGACGCACAGTATCTGAGATTCGTGATGACAGACAGACACACACACACACGACAGTTTACTCCTGCCTGTTTTATTCCGGTAATCCCACTAAAGGGGAAGTGAACCCACGCTGGGCGTGGGATCCGTGGCAGGGGTGCACCCGCCCACCCCCTGCGGTGTGGTTATCCAGGGCAGAGTGGCTGTGCCACGGGAGGGGGGATCAGGAAAGGACGTTCGCCAGCAGGACGGTAACGAGGGCTGGGAGGACGAGTCCGGCTGGTTCCGGAGCCATGCTGGTCACATAGAAGGCTGGGCGGCATTCGGCCGTGGTGAGATCCCCACTGAAGCCCCCGAAGCCCCCTTTGAACCGTTGTGTGTTGGTGCAGGCAGACTTGGTGGCGCAGCCCTTCATGGTGGTGTGCACGGTTGTCCCACCTGTGAGGGGACAAAACAGGGGGGTCGGTGTCTGGGGACCTATAGCCTCTTACGGCTCTGACCCTATTCAACACTCTCCCCCTCCTCCTCTGTGCCACTCCCTGCTGCCCATCTAGACCCGCCCCCAACAGTCTCCCCTCCTCTGCTCTGAAGTGGTCTCACTCTGTGGACCCCCGGGTCAGTCATGTTCAAAACAACTTTTCCTGCCAACATTTTTTTTTAAACTTAAACAACACTACCCACCCCTCAAAATCAAAACCAGATGTTTCTGAATGAAACCAGAATGAAACTTTTTCTGACTTTTCAGTTTGTTGAAAGTGACAAAAAAAATGTTCTATTCGACCTGAAACAACTATTTTCTTCCATTTTTTTTGATGTTGACATAGAACTAAAGATCTATCTATCTATCCCCATCCACCTCCTCTATCTATCTAATATCCCTTATTTGTTCAGATCTCTGCTTCTCTATCTCAATCATAATTTCATATGTTCTATCAGGTCGCCTCTTATTCCCAAGGTAAAATAGCCCCCGTTGTTTCCCCTTCTCTCCGCAGGCTTTTCCAGACCTTCCTTGCCACCGGTCTCCAAACCCTCGTGAATTCTCCAATAAAACCCCAATGAGTGTGTAGGGGAAACAGAGGTACAGTGAGGAGAAATCAGGGGGATAGAACCCAGGTGGGCTGAGACTCTGCCCCACTCTTCCCCACCGCAGGGGACTGCCCGTGTGCCTGGCTCGCTCCTGGATGGGGAAATGGGAACGGAGAGACAGTCGAATGGCAATTACCGCTTTTCATGGTGCCGCTGAGATGCATGCACTGGGTCTGGGCTCCCGTGCAGCTGATGATCTCTTCGGTGCAGTGATGGGAAAACACAGAGTAGCAGGCCGGGCAGTGCTGGCCGTTCAGGGTGGTGTTAGCCGGGGGCACTGGGGAGAAGCGGAGCAAACGCAGTCAGCTCGGGAGACGAGCCCCAGGACGGGTTGGGGCAGGGGGAGCAGCTGGGGGCTGCACCGCTCAGCCCTGGGTGCCCCCTTCAGGGGGAGCTGTAGCTCCGGGGATGCCGGAGGTGGCAGGGGAGGGGTTTGGGTGGGTCAGCTGAGTTCACACCTGGCAGGAGCCTAAAGCCCCGCCCACTAAACTCCATCCGCCCAGGTGCTCAGTGTTATTCCATGGGGCGCCCCCTATGGGGCGGAGGACTGTTCCCTGGGCTGAGTGTTATTCAATGGGGCGCCCCCTGCGGGGCTGGAGGACTGTTCCCTGGGCTGAGTGTTATTCAATGGGGCGCCCCCTGCGGGGTGGGAGGACTATTCCCTGGGACTGAGTGTTATTCAATGGGGCGCCCCCTTCAGGGCTGGAGGACTATTCTTAGGTGCTCAGTATTATTCCATGGGGTGCCCCCTGCGGGGTGGGAGGACTATTCCCCGGGACTGAATGTTATTCAATGGGGCGCCCCCTGCAGGGCTGGAGGACTATTCTTAGGTGCTCAGTATTATTCCATGGGGTGCCCCCTGCAGGGCGGGAGGACTATTCCCCGGGACTGAGTGTTATTCAATGGGGCACCCCAAGGGATTATTTCATAATCCTTTTTCTATCGTCCCACCGAGACACCTGCAGGGGTCAGGAGGAGGAGGAGGGGATGTGAGGAATGGGAAGACCTGGAGGGAGAAGGAGCAGGCAGACAGAGTCGGAGCTGGGTACCGGTAACGGAGGCTGTTTTACAGGCCTGCCCCACACAGCAAGCGATGTTCGTGCTCATGGATATCCCATTCCCAAAAGTCATGTAAAGAGGACTGACACCGCACTGGCTGGAGGACACGCAGGCCTTGAGAAAGGTAGGACTCTTAATCTCGCCTGCATGGGAGGAAAAGGAAATGAGGCTTCATTCGCTGGTGTTAGGGTGACCAGATGTCCCAATTTTATAGGGACAGTCCCGATATTTGGGGTTTTTTTCTTATATATGTAAGCAGAGTCAGGATGAGCTCCACCCTGACATCTGGTGGTGAGTCGTGGCAAAGCACTCCAGGGGCTGATCTCATTTGCATAGGTGCACCCACCCCGCCTGGTATGAACCATAGTGGCCCAAATGGGCATTTTGGGCTGCTGTAGGATCCTCAGTTTTCTGTATTGGGGCAGGAATTTCTGTTATTGGAGCAGGAAGAATAAACTGTTATACTGCTTATGTAAATCATGGACAGTGGAACTGTACTTGTCCTTTTGTCATGATAAAGGGGAACTTGCCATTAGCTAAGCAGCACTCGCCAGCCAAGGGACATGGGTTCCAAAGCCCAGTGAATTGAGAGAGGCTGGGGACAGATGGGTGGTGTAGGCATTTTGTGAGGGTCTGAGACACCAATTGCACTACCACGACCACAGACTATCAGAGCTAATGTTGAGTTCCCTGAGAGTCTGGTTTCAGGCTGCTGAATTGAAATCACTCTGGGCTGAGCACTAGGGCTCCCTTAACTACAACCTCTAATCACTAAAGAGCTAAAAGTCTTATGAGCTGAAGTCGCTGAGCACTGTGTTAAGTAGTGGGGGAGCCTGAGGATAAATGGCTGAGTGGCTGGTGGAGCAGTTGGCAAGACAGCTGATGGTGTGGCGCTGCTGGCAAAGCGGAACAGTTCGTGGGGGCACGGAGGGGTGAGGCAATCATCTTCATGCCACGTAAGGTGCCCCTTACCTCTCCCCTCCCCATTGCTGCCCAGGCGGGTGGCGTGTAGCACCCTGCAGGTGAACTTTTGAACTCTGGGACTGGACTTTTGGGTTCTTGGACTTTTGGGGACTTTGGGTGACTTTTGGGTTGCTGGACTCAAGAACCCAAGGGACGGGACATGGCCCAATTGGCTGGGGTGGGTCTTGCTCACAGTTTGGTTTATGGATCTTAGTTGTGGTGTTTTCCCAAGTTAAGGCCGGTGTCGTTTAACCTGCTGCTGTTAAAGATTTCTGTTACACCGAGGCTCTGTGCTGGCGAGAGGGGAAGTATTGCCTCTTTGAGGCGCCCAGGGGTGTGTATAAAGATTTTCCCAGGTTACTTGGTGGGGGCTCGAGCCGGTTTTGCATCGCATTGTTGAGAAGGGAACCCCTATGTACTGAATCCGGCCCTTGCTGCTGTCAACTTGTCCTGGCAGAAGGGTTACATATACGCTCCTATTACCCTCCACCCCCTGTCCCGATTTTTCACACTTGCTGTCTGGTCACCCTAGCTGGTGTTGCTGTCTCGGCCTTTCCATCACATGCGTGATCATGGTCAAGCCAAAGGAGGAATGAGTCACCCAAGGTCAGTATAGAACCGGGTGTGCTGATACCCACTGCTGCTTCCACCCCCGCAACATCTCTCTCCCCCCTTCCAGATCTGGAGATAGAACCCAGGTGTCCTGGCTCCCAGCCCCCGCTACTCTAACTCACCAGACCCTCTCCCTTCCCAGAGCTAGGGATGGAACCCAGGAGTCCTGGCTCCCAGCCCCGTGCTGTAACCCACTAGACCAGGCCCACCTCCTGATACTGGGAGGGGAATGAAGGAGCGCTGACTCCAAATCAGACTGTGTTCGGGGCTGGTTCAACATCTCCTGCACCCACCTATTATGGTTTCTGTTTTAATGATCCCACAGGAATTCATTTGCTCACTGCAGACTTCGGCGTTGCCCGTACAGCTGTTGCCTATGCTGAAGCAAACCTCGCACGAAAGACCGGTCCCTGTGGAAGGAAATGCAACACGATTCGTCTGTGCCCAGCCCTCACTCCACTCTCTCCATCCCCATTGACTGCAGTGGAGCTACGGCCGATTACCCCAGCTGGGATCCTGCCCAGAATGTCTTGGTTTGGTGCCAGTATCGTCCCCTCTCTCTGTTGCAAAACCGAGTGAGGTAGCTGAGAAAGGGGGAGAAATCTTTCCCTCTCCCAGGGCCGGCTCTAGGTTTTTTGCTGCCCCAAGCAAAAACATTTTTGGCTGCCCCCCCTAGCCTTGGGCTCTCAGTCCCCCCACCAGTGCCCTCCCCCACTGGCACCCCCCGCCGCCCCAGTCCTGGGCTCTCTTCCCCCCCCCCCCCCCCCGCCGCCCCAGTCCTGGGCTCTCTTTCCCCCCCCCCCCCCCCCCCGCCGCACCCCCTGCTGCCCCAGCCCTGGGCACTCTCTCCTCCCCTCTCCCCCCCGCCGCAGCCCCAGCCCTGGGCTCTCTCTTCCCACCCCCCACCCGCGACCCCTGCCGCCCCAGCCCTGGGGGCTCTCTTCTCCCCCCCCCCCCCACCGCCCCAGTCCTGGGCTTTCTCTCCCCCCACACACACCTGCACCTGCTGCTGCCCCAGCCCTGGGCTCCCCCTTACCAGTGCTGACTTCCCCCACACCCCCTCACCTCCAGCCGGTCCGGTGCTGGCAGGGTCGGGGTAAGCAGCGGGGCTCCTGGGCCGCGCCTCAGCCCAGGGTCCCTCCAGCCGGGGCTCCCACCTCCAGGACCAGCCGGGACCCGGAAGGGCAGAGCCGGGGGAAGCCCCCCCGGCAGGGGGCTGAGGAGCCGGGGCAGGGCAGCCCCAGAGGGAGCGGAGCCCCGGAGAGAGAGCCCTCTATGGCCCCGCTGCTGCTCCTGGCCGCCCTGCCGCAGCCCCTGGGCGGCTCGGGCACCCGTGGGTGAAATATGCCGCAGGGCTGAGATCTTGCCCCTGGGCTGGGGGGCTGCTTGCCACCTGTCCCGTGGGGTGGTCCCCAGCCAGAGTGTCCCCTGCTCCCCCCGCGGCGTGAACCACAGCAGCCCCATGGCACCCCCCCACGCACGATGCCCTGCCGCCTGAAGGGGAAAAAAAAGGGGGGGGGGGGAGGAGTACTGCCCCTTGAATTGTGCCGCCCCGAGCATGTGCTTGGTTAGCTGGTGCCTAGAGCCAGCCCTGCCTTCTCCTAGAGCTCAGGGGGAGCTGGAGGTCCCCATCTCCCCAGAGAAGATCGATGGGGAGAATTTCCCCCCCACGGGACAGGTGGTGAGCAGCCCCCCAGCCCAGGGGCAAGATCTCAGCCCTGCAGCATATTTCATCCCGGGAAGGAGAGCTGCTCCCCACCAGAGCAACTATTCCAGGGGGGGTCTTTTTCTGTCTGCCCCGGGCAGGGGTTCCAAGACCCCCGCGACCCCGCTTTCACCTGTCTCCAGCAGGGCCGAGAGGAGGCAGAAGAGGAGAGGTGTCTTCATGGTGCCGGGGACGGAGCCGGTCTGCGGTGTGAGCCAGGGGGTCTCTGACGGAGCAAACATTCTGGCCGGAGGTGGGCAGTTATCAGCCGAGGCGAGGGCGATGTTGCAATTGTTATTTCCCAGCCCAAATTTGGAAGTGGGGAGGGTTTTAGCAGAAGGCTTTGGAATGTGAACACGGAGGCCCCCCCCCCGGGAACGTAGGGGCTGGATGTTGTGTTCCTCACATGCCCATGGGCTGCTCAGTGCACCGTCCTGGGTTGGACTCAGGCCGTGGGCGCTGGCTCCGGGGGCCAGGGGGACGTCCGGCGCCCACAGCGGGCTGCGGGGACAGGTGCTGGGGTTTGCTGCCGGATCAGAGGGGCCGAGGACGGTCCTTTGCTGGGAGGCGGTGCCGGTGGAGTGGAGCGGGACGACGGGGGACCCTGGCCTTGGGGAGAGTGTGGGGGCAGGGTCCCCCATCGTCCTGCTCCACTGGCACCGGGGTAGCTGTCCCCAGGAAATCGGTGACGACGCTCTGCGCACACGGCCAGGCGGCCGGTGTCACGGGCTCGGGATCATCCCGGGTGTCCTGGGTTTTTGTATCTCAGAGGTGGCGACCCTAGAGCCTTTGGCATTGGGGGGGGGGGATAGAATGGGGGGGGCACAGACCCCCTGGCATTGGGGGGATGGGGAAATGGGGGAGCACAGAGCCCCTGGCATTTGGGGGAGGGGGGATGAGGGTGCACAGAGACCCGGGCATGAGGGGTGCCAGGGAGTCCGTGAAACGTTGGTGGCTGGGAGAAGGGCAGGGTTGCCCACCCTCCCGGTTCGGGCGGGAGTCTCCCGGTTTGGGGCTCGATCTCCCAGAGGCTACGGCGGCCAGTCCGGGAGATGTTAGGCCACTAACGGTCCGGTGACGCTGCGGGGCTAAGACAGGCTCCCTGCCTGCCCTGGCTCCACGTGGAAGCAGCCGGCACCTCCCTGCGGCCCCTGTTTGGGGGGCCAGGTGGGTCCACACATTGCCCCCTCCACAAGTGCTAACTTCAGAACTCCCATTGGTCACCCCCTCCTGCACCCCAACCCCCTCCCTCAGCCCTGAGCCCCCTCCTGGAGCCTGCCCCCTGCCCCCCCTCCCGCACCCCAACCCCCTCTCCCAGCCCTGAGCCCTCTCCTGGAGCCTGCCCCCCCCACACCCCAACCCCCTGCCCCAGCTTTGAGCCCCCTCCCTCACCCAAACTCCCTCCCAGAGCTTTCACCCCACACCCCCTCCCCCAGCCCTAAGCCCCCTCCTGGAGCCTGCCCCCTGCACCCCCCTGCACTCCAACCCCCTCCCTGAGCCCCATCCCACATCCCAACCCCTCCCTCAGCCCCCTCCTGGAGCCTGCCCCCTCTCCTGCACCCCAACCCCCTCTCCCAGCCCTGAGCCCCCTCCTGGAGCCTGCACCCGCCCCCCCCAACCTGCTCCCTGAGCCCCCTCCTGGAGCCTGCCCCCTGCCCTCCCCCGCACCCCAACCCCCTGCCCCAGCTTTGAGCCCCCTCCCTCACCCAAACTCCCTCCCAGAGCTTTCACCCCACACCCCCTCCCCCAGCCCTAAGCCCCCTCCCAGAGCCTGCCCCCTGCCCCCAACCCCCTCCCTGAGCCCCATCCTGGAGCCTGCACCCTCTCCCGCACCCCAACCCCCGGCCCCAGCCTGGTAAGAGTGAGTGAGGGTGTGGGAGAGCAAGCGATGGAGGGAGGGGGGATGGAGTGAACAGGGCGGGGCCTTGGGGAAGGGGCGGGGTCTCGGGGAAGGGGAGGGGCAGAGGTGTTTGGGTTTGTGCATTGGATAGTGGTTTGGTTTTAAAGGGGCAGCCCCGGGGGGCAGGATTGGGGGTCGTCCCCACAGGCCCAGTGGGGTGGGTCTCTGCTGGCCCCCCAGGGGCCGCTCGCTCTGCCCCACCCCCCTCGGTGGCTGGTTTGCCTGGTGCCCACGTACCCCGGGTGCAGGCCACAGGGGGGCGCTGGCCCCTCGAGGGGCTGGCTCCTGCAAAGGGGTTTCGGGGGCCGCCATGCCCCCATCACGGAGCCCTGCCCCTTTGGCTCCAGCCCTAGGCGTGCGGCGCCCCTCTCTGGACAGGCCAGGGTTCAGTTCCAAGCCTTGGTGGCGTCGTTCCCAGAGCTGCCCTCGGTCACCGACCCACAGGGCAAACAGCCCTGGGGGAGCGGGACCCACGTTAACCCTTCAGGGCTCTCGCCTTGTCTAGCGGCTGCGATTGTGAGTCCGCTGCTGTCACTGCGGCGTCTGCCCTGCTCGCTTCGTAGCAGGCCGGCTCCATCCCCCCTGGAAATCAAGGCAGGACTGCAATGGGGTTTGGGGCAGGCCCATGGGTCTATGGGCTGCAGGTTCGAGTCCACAGCTGGGCACACAGCGGGCGCTGGGACACACAGACAGAGGCCCAGCAAACTGGATTTTCATTATTTGTATTGTTTCGACTTATAATATCAATGTTTAGTTTTCAGCACGTTTCCCCTATTTTTAGCACGTGGCATTTCCGGAGTTGTGCAAAATGATGGGTGTGGAGCAGTTTTTCAGTTCAATTTCCACAGTTGTGCAAATGGATGGGCTTTTTAGGAATTTCATTTTTAGCCATTTAAAGGTCCACAGCTGTGAAAAAAATGCTTAACCCCTCTAATTTTAATTTGCATTCCCACAGTTGTGCAAAAGTATTGTTATAAGCATTCTTTTTTCAATTTTTATCCATTTCAATTCCTACATTTGTGCAAATGTATGGGGTTTTTAGGCATTTTTTTCCCATTTAAATCTCCACCGCTGTGTAAAGTGATGGGTTTGAAGCATTTTCTTTTTTAATTTTTGCCCATGTGAATGTGCATGCGTGTGGGAATTTGTAGGGTTTTTTTAAGCATGTTTGTTTTCAATGTTTAATCCATTTAAATGTTCACAGCTGTGGGAAAACCAGGGGCGGTGTCCCACCATAACTATGTAATGACAGCAGACCCTGAGATTCAGAAAGTTAGAGCTTTATTAGACCCTTTAATTGTCAGCATCACTTGTCAAAACATAGGAAGTAAATAGCCTGCAATCAAACTCTTTCAAGCAGCATGTCTCTGACTTTCCTGAGCGGCAAATGTCTATTATCGATGGAAATATTTTTTCCGTCTGGGGAGGGGTATGCATGAAATCAACAATTATTGATATGAATCAAATCCTTCCAAGCCAACATATATAGGAAACAGTGGTGATCTATTTCCCCTTCTAGTGGCTCTATCATATAACAGGTCTATATGTCTGGGGTCGAAGCACAGGTCTCAAAGCTGATGTTTTAGCTGGAATCATCACCAGGGGTGTACTTATACAGCCTGAAATCATAGGTTCAAGTCCCCCAGCAGTATGGGGGGAAGGTCATTATGTAAAGAGATGGCCCAGTACTTTGATAAAACACCTACCGCTCAACCTCTGCCACAAGGGAGCATTAAAATGAAAGGAAAGTAATACAGCAGTAATAACTAGCTGTATTGTATTATTTGATCGAGTGAATTAAGCAATAGATTGAGCTCCAGCCCCCTTCACTGCCATTCCTGCCTCCAGCACTGCCCTCTGACTGACCTTGGATGAATCACATCACCGTTCTCTGCCTCAGTTTCCCCATCTATAAAACGGTGATACGATACTTCTCTCCCTTCCTCAAGTCCTTCGGGATCTACTCACGAACACTGCGACACAAGAGCTTGGTGTTAGCACCATTTAGCCTAGCAGACAAGGTTCAACATTTGTAAATGTTTCTCGTGAAATAGTTGTGCAAGTCTCAAGAAGGGACACATTTTTTGGTTTCTTTGACAAGTTTCCAAAGTGGCCTGTAATTTGGGTGGACCTGTTGAAGGGGGTGCTGCCAGGGCAGAAAAGGCAGGACTTGGCTGTGATGACTATAAAGGAAGGATCTTTGTTGTGGCTGCTAGACTCAGACTCACCCTGTGGTCCCCCCGTGCATTGTAGCGCCCAGCCTCTGCTGCCTAATTTCACCACTAGGGGTCACACTAAGACTAATCGGCTTCTTGATAGTCATCGGCATGGCGCGAGTTGACTTGTAGGCGCTGAACTTTTACATTGTTTTGTTTTTGAGTGCAGTCATGTAACAACGAAAAAATCGACATTTGTAAGTTTCACGACACTTTCACGACAAAGATTGCACGACAGTACTTGTTGGAAGTGAGTTGAAAAATACAATTTTTTAAAATCATTTGTCCAGGGCTAATATTTGTAATAAAAATAATATACACTTTGATTTCAATTACACCACAGAATTCTATATGAAAGTGTAGAAAAACATCCCCAGCCTTGCTTTGAGTGATCAGCTAATTCAGTTCAAAGTGAATGGCAGGATAAACAAACAGGGCTGCCATGAGGGCAGGGGTGAAAGTAACATTTACCACTTACTGGTACGGCGGGGGGCTGGAAGGGGCGGGGCCTCGGGCAGAAGGGGCGGGGCTGGGGATCAGACTCCCCCAGCCAGCCCATCCGCACTGTTTGGCCCGCGCCGCCCGGGGCTCCGCCAGCAATTTAAAGGGCCCGGGGCTCTGGCTGCTGCAGCGGTGGCGGCCGGGAGCCCCAGGCCCTTTTAAATCACCAACCCTGGGGCAGCTGCCCCTTCCTGTCAGCGGCCCTGGGGGGGGCAAAAAGGGCAACGACGTTAAAGCGCTGCTGCGGACGCACTTTAAACAGGGTCCTTTGCGGCGGCAACGCTTTAACGGTGGCTGCGTGCGGGCCGCTACTGGGGGCCACGTTTTACCGTGTCGGCCTTTCACCCCCGCATGAGGGCCTGTGATTTCAAAAGGGCAAACTTTACAAAACTGAAGGGAATTAGTTGGGGAGGGGGACCGGACCGAAGAACTCGAGGATCTGAATGCAAATGAGGCTGGGAATGACTTCAAGTCAAAGTTGCCCAAGCTCTCTGAAGCCTGGGGTGCGGGCGAATAATGTAGGGCCCAGATGGTCCACCAGTACGGGTTGGTCTTTCGGCGACGCAAACATGGAGGGCACCACGCGTGGCTTGTACCACTGAGGGGCAGCAAGACGTGTCAATGTAAATGCTTTTGACATTGTAACTCCAGTGTGTCGTCACTATGGCCAGGTCAATGCAACGGAGAAGCCAGCTGGCCCCGACACCTGCCTTATAAAGCTTAGAAAGTGGTGAGGACTAGACGTAAGGGTGACCTATAATATGGAGGGACAGTCCTGTTAAACCATATATGCTGGCTAGCATATCTATCTATCTATCTGAATTATACACAAAGAGCATTAAGCACAAATATTATAGCACTTATGTAGCCTAAACTGGCCTCCATCTTTACTGACACAAGGAAGAAAGGAGAGCAGTAGAACAGAGACCTTGGACTTCAGAAAAGCAGACTTTGACTCCCTCAGGGAACTGATGGGCGAGGTCCCCTGGGAGAATAACATGAGGGGGAAAGGAGTCGAGGAAAACTGGCTGTATTTTAAAGAATCCTTATTGAGGTTGCAGGAACAAACCATCCCGATGTGTAGGAAGAAAAGCAAATATGGCAGGCGACCAGCTTGGCTTAACAGTGAAATCCTTGCTCGTCTTAAACACAAAAAAGCAGCTTACAAGAAGTGGAAGATTGGACTAATGACCAGGGAGGAGTATAAAAGTATTGCTCAGGCATGCAGGAGTGAAATTAGGAAGGCCAAATCACACTTGGAGTTGCAGCTAGCTGGAGATGTTAGGAGTAACAAGAAGGGTTTCTTCAGGTATGTGAGCAACAAGAAGAAAGTCAAGGAAAGTGTGGGCCCCTTGCTGAATGAGGGAGGGAACCTAGTGACAGAGGATGTGGAGAAAGCTAGTGTACTCAATGCTTTTTTTGCCTCTGTCTTCACAGACAAGGTCAGCTCCCAGGCGGCTGCACTCCGCAGCACGGTATGGGGAGGAGGTGACCAGTCCTCTGTGGAGGAAGAAGTAGTTCGGGACTATTTAGAAAAGCTGGACGAGCACAAGTCCATGGGGCCGGATGCACTGCATCCGAGGGTGCTAAAGGAGTTGGCCGATGTGATTGCAGAGCCATTGGCCATTATCTTTGACCAATCATGGCAATCGGGGGAGGTCCCGGATGACTGGAAAAAAGCTAATGTAGTGCCCATCTTTAAAAAAGGGAAGAAGGAAGATCCGGGGAACTACAGGCCAGTCAGTCTCACCTCAGTCCCTGGAAAAATCATGGAACAGATCCTCAAGGAATCAATTCTGAACCACTTAAAGGAGGGGAAAGTGATCAGGAACAGTCAGCATGGATTCACCAAGGGCAAGTCATGCCTGACTAACCTAATTGCCTTCTATGATGAGATAACTGGCTCTGTGGATGAGGGGAAAGCAGTGGATGTGCTATTTCTTGACTTTAGCAAAGCTTTTGATACAGTCTCCCACAGTGTTCTTGCCAGCAAGTTAAAGAAGTATGGGCTGGATGAATGGACGGAAAGGTGGATAGAAAACTGGCTGGATGGTCGGGCTCAACGGGTGGTGATCAATGGTTCCATGTCTAGTTGGCAGCCGGTATCAAGTGGAGTGCCCCAAGGGTCGGTGCTGGGGCCGGTTTTGTTCAATATCTTCATCAACGATCTGGAGGATGGTGTGGACTGCACCCTTAGCAAGTTTGCAGATGACACTAAACTGGGAGGAGTGGTTGATACGCTGGAGGGTAGGGCTAGGATACAGAGGGACCTAGACAAATTAGAGGATTGGGCCAAAAGAAATCTGATGAGGTTCAACAAGGACAAGTGCAGAGTCCTGCACTTAGGACGGAAGAATCCCATGCACTGCTACAGACTAGGGACCGAATGGCTGGGCAGCAGTTCTGCAGAAAAGGACCTAGGGGTTACGGTGGATGAAAAGCTGAATATGAGTCAACAGTGCGTCCTTGTTGCCAAGAAGGCTAATGGCATTTTGGGTTGTATAAGTAGGGGCATTTCCAGCAGATCGAGGGACGTGATTATTCCCCTGTATTAGGCACTGGTGAGGCCTCATTTGGAGTACTGTGTCCAGTTTTGGGCCCCACACTACAAGAAGGATGTGAATAAATTGGAAAGAGTCCAGCGGAGGGCAACAAAAATGATTAGGGGGCTGGAGCACATGACTTATGAGGAGAGGCTGAGGGAACTGGGATTGTTTAG